>JAVQJL010083129.1:0-15089 GCA_036024295.1 Nannoperca obscura | reverse complement strand
GTATTTCTATTTTTTTTGTTTATAGTTTTTTTTTTTTTTTGTTTGTCTTTTTTTTGGTTTGGTTTGTTTTGTTGTGGTGTGTTGTGTAGAGGAGTGGAGAGGAGAGGAGAGGAGAGAAGAGGAGAGGAGAGGAGAGGAGTTCTTTTTAATGACAATTGGGTGGTCTGAAGGCTCTGCTTGGACTGTTTGATCTCAGTCAAATCTGGAGAGAAGAGAAGAAACATTTGGGTCAACATGCACTGAAAAGAGCTGAATCATCAAAGACTAAAGATTCTTCCATGGCCAACCCCCACCCACACACACACTCATATTGGCTGTCTCTGCAACATAAACTGCATGTGCTCTACCTGAACTGCAAGAATGAACCAAATCAGAGAGATGTTAAATAGTAATCAACAGTGAATGTGTGTTTACTGTGTGTTTACTGTGTGTATATCTGTGTGGCGAGTTAGAGAGAGAAGCAGAGAAAAGGATAAAGAGGGAAAATAGCAGGATGGGTGTTGGGTGTCTATATGAGTCCTCCATCTAATGAATGTCATTAGAGTGCAGCAGGAAAATCAGTCTAATAAAGGAAAGAGGATTGGATGAAGGCCAAAACCACTACTACACACCCTTATTCACTCAGTGTCGAAGCTTGTGTGTGTGTGTGTGTGTGTGTGTGTGTGTGTGTGTGTGAGAGAGAGAGAGAGAGAGAGAGAGAGAGAGAGAGAGGGGTGTATTGATCGGTGGGCATGTTGAGAAGGGACCTAAGCTACCACAGCACCACCTCTAACACTCACACACACACAAACAGAAACACCAGCCTGAATAAGATCTTAACTACACCTCCAGGTGCATTATGTATAGCAGTGCTACTGGCTGTAGCGCTGTGCATTGATCGGCTGCTTCCTCTTGGAAAAAAAAGAGGAAAAAAGGATTCTTCTGATAGAGTGTCAGGAGAGACCAGTGTAGTAAACCCTTCAGATCACAGTTTCAAAATACATGAGATCTGACAAGATATGCAACCTCTCAATATTAAGCTATAAAGATTATTTTCTTTATCAATTAGTCTGGCAAATACTTTAATTAATCGTTTAGTTAATAAAATTGTTGGGAAAATGCAAATTTTTGTTTCTATTATTTTGTCCACACCATTTATATAAACGAGGGTAGGTTAAATAATAGGAGCACCTCTCTCTATAACGCAATACAATTCGACAGAACCACAAACTACATCCTCCAAAATGATCATATAGTTGAAACAACACCTTTCAGTTTCAACAAAAACATTATAACCTTCATGAAAGACGGATTGCAGTACTGTTGCATTAGCTTTAGCTAGGTGTAGCTAATATAGTGGCTACTGAGTGTATGTTTTAAAACGTTAAATACACCCAGTTTGTTGTTGTTGTTCTGTGTGTAGTTTTGTCATTGCAAAGCCTTTTGGTCTAATTATTAGACGTCTGGTTTCATTTCGTCTGCTGCCCTCTTGCGGATATATTAAAAAACTACAACCTTTCCCACAATGCACCTCTTTCTTTTTATTCCCATCATTCCTTGCTGTGAGCTCTCTGTACCAGTCAAGATGGCGGACAGACCAGGTAAAATAGCGTGTCCTCTGCTAAAAAAACCTCAATTTTAAACTGTGACTGTTTTGTTGTTGGTGTATTTACAGGTTTTCACAGGCGGAGTGTGTTTTTCTGTCTGAAAGACCATCACTGAGTCACTTGGAGGTTTTTGTCAGACTGAAGGCCGCACTAAATCCTTTGAGTCACGTCAAGGACTTTGCGTGTCATTGCCAGTTTTCAATTGTAATTAGTCTGCGAGCGGCTTTTGGACATTTAACTGTCATGTTTAGTGATCATAAACTTTCGATTTGATTTGCGAGTTGGACGAAGCTATTATAATGAAGTTGTCTTTGCATGTTTACGTTACATAACTGTTTCTTTCGGCTAGCTTGCACAGTAACTTAGCATGCAAACAGTGTATATGCAAAACTTTGATATTCTCCTTGGTTTATGTTTATCCCGAAACAGAGTAACCGTAACAAAACAAAGCACGAAAGGTCGAGCTTTGCTTTACAGTGTGTTTTAACGACGGGCTCAAGAATACTTGATTCATTGTAGCTGTAATGTCGCTACACACCGGCGACATGTCAAATGTAACCCCACAGTATGAAGTTAGCTTCATTTGTAGACTGAATACTTTTGCTTTACGACGTTTCAGTGATTTTAGTCTAAGGTGACATCTCCAGATTGCCTTTTTTTAAAAGACAAAGATATTAATTGACACAAAAGACAAATACAATCCACAATAGTATATATTTGATAAGTTGGAACCAGGAAATGTTTGCCATTTATGCTTAAAGAATTATGTAAACGAGTAATTGATTTATTAAAATTGTAAGATCCAGAGGTACAGCAGGTTTTGCTCATAATGACAGTGTGTAATTTAACTGGTCGTTGTCATCTCTTGTGACCAGTTCCCGTAGTTGAGAAGCGACTGATGGATGTGAAACTGGGTGAGCTGGGAAGCTGGATTGGAGGTCGAGACTTCACTCCCAATGGCATCCTGTCATCCATCCGCAGGGGTGAGGAAACCTGTTCTTACTAAAACTTTGTTGTGGACCTGTGGAACCTTTACCAAGGGAGGAACTTTGTTCTGTTCTTCGGTTTCAGTTTTGTATCCCCAAAACGAGATGCAGTTTTCAATATAGCTGAAATTACAGGCTTTTTAAGATGTTTTTGTACATCTTACTAGATACTAGTAACCAGTTTTTTTATAAAACTGCGTAGTTTTCCAAATGATCAAAGTGCAGTGAGAAAGCAAACCTGACAGCAATTAAGGAATTGTAGGAAGTTTGTAACTCCTAAAATATTTTTGGGTTGGAAAATGGATTAAATGTGTTCCAGCAGCACAGTTAACAGGAAATAGTCTTCTTACACAAATATAAAATATAACATGACTTCTTTAAAGGCGTATATTGATGGCTGCCGAGTAACACCGCATGAATGTTTGCACAGCTGTCGCACTTTGAATATACCAGCCAAATTATTATTAAACCCCACTGTTTGACAGTAATTTAAGTGTACAGTACATAAAGCAGATTTCAGGACATCACTGTATTGCCTGGTGGAGCTGGTGCTATATGCAGAATTACCTCATGAAAGAATGAAGATTAAGAGGAAACGCGTAGCTAGGACATTTAGGACTCTTGTAGAGTCAGTAGTTCCCCCAGCTCATCAAGATGTTGGAATAAGTGATCTCTCCTGTTTCTCCTCTTTGCCCATGTCATATTGCCTTTTGTATTCAGGTCATGAAGATGATGCTGTTCGGCACGTCATTGTACTGTTTCAACTGTTTTTTTTTCTTTTCTCTCCTCCCTCTCTTCCAGGCCACGACAGATACTACAACAAATACATTAACGTGAAGAAGGGAGGCATCGGCGGTATTGCTATGCTGCTGGTCGGCTACGTGGCCCTCAGCTACATGTGGGAATACGACCACATCAGTAAGACATGCACATACTCACTTCCTGTTTAAGATGTTTTACCTCTTACTATGAAGTTGTTTTTCTAAGGACATATTCAGTGTTTCAAACTAGCTAAAAAAAAAAAAACTAAATTTAATTGAAACATTCTTTCATCTTCTCTTCCAGAACACGATCGCTGGAGGAAGTACCACTAAAGCCCTTCAGCAGCCATCAAGACCTTCAGGGGTTGAACTTGAATCTTTGTTCCCCCTGCTCTTTCTACTCTCAGCTCTCTGTGTTGAATTGTGACTGTTGTGACCAATAAACAATATAAAGATTTATTGTTGGATATCATGTTTGTGTGAGTTAATAGTTCCGATTCCTAAATATTAGGTGCCAGTAAAACCAGTAAATCTCTAACAAGAACGTTTATTTGTACACTGTACAGAAAGAGAATATGTTCAGACTGTCAACACAATGAAGTGTCCTGAGATGCCATTTAGAGCTGAGCCAAACTGCTGTACCCCCTTGACGTAAAACTTGAATTGTCTTAAGATCTGACGACACAACGGAACTATTTTCAAAATTTAAAATGTTTGCAAAAAAAATCATGTTAAGATAGAACATTGAAAATGTGTCTGAGACATTTTAGGTGGTACAATACAAGCCATCGCAAGGCAGTTTGCATACAAACACCGATTTACATTCCAACTGGCATTAATCACGTTTCTGGGGTTTTTTTCATTTACACTGTCAGACAAACTTACTAGAATTAACAGATTAGACGCTCTGGTCTGGTGTTGCATGAGCCAAGGAAACATGAAAATCCAATAAACAGCAACAGCACTTCTGTTGGATCCTGGGTGTGATGTCCATTTAAATATTCAGTGTGCAAACATTGTAGAAAACTAGACAAACCCACAAGTCGTCATTCAGCCGCAGCCACTCAGAGTGTGACCTCTTGTTATTTTCATGTATCCACGATTTGTAAGAGGCAAAGATAGAAATAGCGGTTTATCTTTCCTACTTCCCAAAGTGACTACACACACACACACACACACACACAACAGTGGCAGTTTAAAGTCTTTAAGTTCAACTTGAGCCTGTGGAGCAAACAGGCTTCCTCTCTTCTGCTGCTCATCTCGGGGGTGTGGACTGAGCTACAGCACTGTGGTGACCTCAAGGCTGAAGGTTACTGTCCACTCAGGAAGGCGAGGTGGCCTTTGGTGCATTTGTTGGCATAGTGGCCCTTCTCTCCACACTACAAACACGGAAGACAAAAGAATGAAGAATTATTAAAAGCTGGGAATGGCACATAGTATATTAAGAGGAATTAAATATTTGACATTCATGTGTGGACGTGTTGGTGCAGAAAAGGAACAAATCCTCACATTTGAGAAGAAGCAAAAGTTTGGAACTGGATTATAAAAAAATTATTTGTCATTTGACTAAGTTTTATATAATGCAGTTTTTATATAATTACATTTCCACATTAAAATCGGATTAAATTGATGCTAAGGCCTCGAAATGTGTGTGCAACTGTCCCAAACGCAGTATTCATGTAAAGCTAACAATATTCAGTTTTTACCAAACCGCATAAAAGCTTTATATTGACTTAACAGATATGAGAGTGGTGTTGGTGTTCTCATCGAACTCTCAGCGAGGAAGCAAATAAGTGTGTTTACCAAAATGTCAAACTACTGCTTTATGACCACGTCGGCCTTCATGTTTACGACTGCAGTGATACTGGATCTACAACTCCTCCTGAACGCACGTTGGCAGACAAATTTTCCCATGACTCACCTTGTAGCAGGTGACCTGGTCCAGTGGCCGAGGCCCTCTGTTGCCTGTCATGTTATTTTGCTGAATAGAAGCCATCGGCATGTGGTTCTGCGGCCGCTGGCCTGGACTGGAGTTAGTCAGCTGGATTAGAGAGAGCGACGAGCGGCCGAGGGTAGGCACGGGCTGCAGGCACGGAACAAGCGAAGAGGAATGGTTTGTAGTTTCATTTCCACACTGTACTACCTGAATGAATGGATACAGTCATCTAGACATACAGGTGTGTGTACCTGGGTGTCCTCTTACCTTTGTCTGGTTCTGGGTTTGCTGTGGTAGAGGAGGCTGTTCAGAAGCTCCCATAGGCAATTCAAAACGAGGGCTGTAGAAGAACAACTCGCTGTTAAATCTACAGAACTCTAAAGGTGAAGTTTCCAATAATGTTTATTTTATTTCCGCCTCAATTTTTCGTATAAAGAATATTTTACTAGATGACATAATTCATCACCTAAATAAGGCAGAGAGAGAAGTATCTAAAACTACAACATGAACTAGTGAAAAAAGTTAGTGGTAAGTGGTGTAAGTGGTGTAATATCCCAAACACTCTATTATGTAGGAATCAAATAAAAAGGGTAACATACTGCATAAATTTACAGGATTTTCCTTGTGGACAGAAGCCCACCAGGTAATTCACACAGATCACCCTTCTTGTGTGTCTGTGTCTGCAGTCGGGACCTGAGGCAGGAAGATGAAAGAAGATTGAACAAAAAGTTAAGAGGCCGTTTTGCTGCTGACAAAGAAATTCAAACCAGCAGGAGAAGACTGTGTTAGTGATATCATTACTGCTGGAACGTTATTGTCCCCCACTGAGCAGGACCTACCGTGTTTGCAGAAGCCTCTGTCGTACCAGGGACAGTCTTTGATCTTGGACTCTGGATCAATGTGCAGGAATGGACATTCCTTGTTGCTACACTCACCTGCGAGGGTCCATACACAAACGGTTACAAAGCAGTCATTTAATACACACTGGGTGCTGATCAACAGTCACAAGGCAAATAAAGTCATCAAGCTCATCTGTGCAACTTCATGAAACATCGAGCCAACGAACCAAACTTGGAGTAGAAGTAGCATTCGGGCATCTTGGTCATGTCGTATTCATGGAGAAACTCGCACTGGTCTCCCTTCTTACACAGTCCTCTGAGCCAGTGCTTACACACCACCGTCTTCTCTCCACTGATGTGACGGAACGGACACATCCCACCTGGGAACGAAAACAAACAAATAGGAATTAAACACAGAAAATGGAACAACTGTCCTTATTCACACCCGCTGCTGGGCAGTCCGCGTCTAACTGACTGCAAATCGTATTCACAAATAACAACAGAACTAAGAGGGATGGATGTTTAAAAAAAACTAAAAAACTAAATTAAACCCAGCAAAAGTGACCAGGATGGATGTAAAGCTGGTGAGGCTGCTTTTATGGCCCAAACTCCCCTCCCCTTGGATTTTAGAACAGCAAACTCCACCTATCTCTTTATTCTGGCTTTTATTTGGGGGTAATCCAACATTGTCAGCTCTTACATTGTTATCTTTGCTACATAAGTTATATATTTTCCTGGTTTTATTGGTATTGTTTACTTATTATTTTATTTACTGTATTTGTGAAGGGTAGATTTCATCTTATGTTTGAACAATTAGTTATTTAAGTGTGTGTTTGGTAGGCAGGGAGGGTCTAATTATAAGATTATATCTGGCTGCATTGTGGGAAATGTAGGATCCAGTGTTTTTGAAGCTCAACTCATAGTAAAAGTCAGAGTAACTCTGCTGCTTCATTTTTGACGATTAATTTCCTCCCTTTTTCGTGAGTTACCAACCTCGAAGGGGGTGAAATGCTACATTACCGGATTATCCCTTTAAAAACAGCAGTTTCTCATTCTAGTGTGTTTGAAGTTAATGAGTTGTTCGCATTGGGTGACACTGCTAAGAGGTAAGAAGAAATGCTCATGTTGTGTTTTTACCTTTCACACAAGCTGCTCTCATGAAGAACTCGCACACAGCAGATCCGGATTCTGCAGGGACACATAATCACACACTTAATAACGAAATGGGTCTGAGAGTACACAGAGCTAACATGAACAGTGTCAACCTGCCGTTACCTTCAGTTATATGGTTAACTATGACTATAGTTTACCTACTGCGGCTAAGCACAAGCTAGCATCAAGTCACTTACTGTCCATGCCAGGGAAGGGCAGAGGCTGTGCTCCCAGCTGCTGCTTCACGGCGATTTCCAAATCAAACTTGATGTGATCCACGGTGGCCAGTAAGTCCTGCATGTTTGTTTTAATTTGTCGTGCTCCGATCAAAAAATAAATGTCCGTTTCGGTTAGCTAGCTTAAAGTTGAGCTAGTTAGCTAGTAAGTACTTCATTAGCCAGCTAAAGTGGCTAACGAGGCTAGCTAGGCTAACCGATAAGCTAACAATTGCGAACTCCCAGGTGAAAAAAACGCAATAACTGCGGTTCTTTGTAGCGTTGTGGGGCAGTTTTATAGAAAAGCCGTGACAACTGGTCGGTCTGTAACTTCTTGTTTGTCACGAACTGCTTCTTGTTCTTTCCAGTGGATGGATGAAAGGCGCGCAGGCGCAGATTGACCTCTGACCTGATGGAGTAAGGCATTACTAAACGATCCTCGAGTTGTTTGCTAAACTCACACCACATTGAGGTGGCTTTTCTGCCGATTTAAATGGATCAGAGAAATTAACATTGTAAAAACAAAATGTAATAACAGACCTTTTAGAAATTGCACTGCTGTAACCAGGATTTTAGGAATACACGTTGTCGTGTTTGCGTTTGATTTTATCCGTCCATGTCGATGACGAATTCTTGATTCTAGAAAATTGTTAATATTTTTAATATGACAACATGCACATATGCTTCTGTTTTACCTACTGAAAAATCTGATTAGTGTTGAAAAGATCAGGTCCAGGAGATCCCCTCACTTGGATACATTTCCATGAACGTTTGGTCTCCAAAGGATGAATCCTGCAGACTTTGGTGATCCCCTGCCTTTTCTTCCAGCACCATAAGCTTCATGTGTGGTTTTGAGTGAAATAGCTCAACAACTATCAGATGGATTGTCATACACTTTGGTTTAGACATTTATGTTCACTTCAGGATGAACCAAAATAACTTTAGTGATCCCTTAACCTTTTCTTCAGCGACACCATCAGGTCAATACTTTGGGTTCTGACCAAACGTGTGCAAAACTAATGGCATTCTCAGCAGCCTAGGCTGCACTTTACTACTACCATTAGCATTTACCTCAAAGCATATTAAGTACAGTCTGACAGAAACGTGAAGTAGCATGTATTTGACTGTAAAGCCTCGTAAAGTCCCTTTGACATATTTCTATCCAGGAAGGAATAAAACATTTTTTTAAAGTTATGATTAAAAAAAGATTCTGATCCAGTTTGCAGTTAAATTAAAATAATCATACACAGCAGCTGTTTCATTCATTATAGTCACTTTAATTAAATGTAACAATTGTGGTTTTGTTATTTATCAAATTGTATTTATTACACAGTATATAAACATAGATGGCTCATTATTGTATCAAACTAATAACCAGACTGTGCTTCAGTCTGCACTACAGTGACTTTGGAATTGTACATTTAATACAAAAGAAATGGTGATTTCTTACAAGATTAAAGCTTAAATGAGATTGTAACATTCAAGACCAAAGCTATGGTGGAAAACAAATCCCTGTTTAACTGTAGCAACACTGAATAATAGGAGTACATTGAAGCTCGCAAATGTATCTTTCCATTAAGACGAATTTGAAACTGAAATGCTGCAAAGTCATGAAAAGGTATCTTGATTTGAGCAGCGACAGATTTAACAGGTGTACACTCAAAAGCGCACACAGTGCAGGCAGCGTGAACTGCAGCCCTCTACAGCTCTGGGAGGCCAGGCATTGGGAACTGACTGGCGAATGCCTCCACCTCTGCCTTGAATTCTGCTACACGCTGCTGGAACTTCTCTTCCTGGGCCAGTGCCTGGAGGAACTCCTTCAGAGTGGCTTTAGGGTTCAGGCTCCTCTGCACCTCCAAGGTCAACACAATACCTGCAGGAGAAAGAGTGCGGTTTCATTTATGTCAAATCATGTTGTTTTCGTCCTTTTGGTTTGGTGAAGAAGATAATCAGGAGGCAAAAATCTGAGCTATAGCAAATTCACATTGTTGCAAATGAGAACAAAACGCTGCTGAATTCCCCTAAAATTTGACCAAATTCTCAATGTGAACGGATTTCAAACCGCTGAATGTATTGCAAGTTTCAACAAGTGGAATCTTTAACTTCTGCCCACCTTTACTGTATAAGTAGACAGACTTTTAAGCTTGTAGTAGTAGTTTACTTATAATTTGTGCACCAGTAATCTAACACCTTGGCACCCCTTCAGTGGTCTGGTCACCTCAGCTAATTTCTCAGAGAATAGCTTTACCATTTTAGTTAAAAATGAAAGGAAAAAATATAAAATAAAAGCATTACCTCTGTGAATGAACTCAGCCACCTTCTTGAAGTCATCCTCCACCAAGCCTCTGGAGGTCAAAGCTGGAGAGCCAAACCTCAGACCACTAGGGCGCAAAGCACTCTTGTCCCCTGCACAAACACGTGGATGTGGAAGCATCACACAAGAATCATTCAGACACAAAAGAACAGACAACCTTGCCACAAGAGTACACACACTAGGGTCTAACACCTGTATACAAACAAAGCAGCATGTACAATTGAAAATCAGTGCTAAAACACACACACACACACACACACACACACACACACACACACACACACTCTCTCTACCTGGACAGGTGTTCTTATTACAGGCGATGGCACAGGCTTCCAAAACCTTCTCAGCTCGTCCTCCATCAGTTCCTTTGCTGCGCAGGTCCAGCAGGATCAGGTGGTTGTCAGAGCCGCCTACAGAAGAAGTGTCGATATTAACTGCTATCAGAAATCTGCTATCACAACCCCCTTTTCAATTCAACGATACCATCAGTAAAAGAAAACGGACATCAAACATGGTAGGTCATCTCCCTTTGTTATTTAATAATGATATATGGTTTAACTGTTGAAATGACATGAAAAGAGATCCCATAGGGATATATGGATGATCAGATCTAACTTGATCAGTCTGACCTGGGACTTGTAGACTGCTAGAGAAACATCAAATAGATCAGTGAGCTTTGGTCCCAACGGACATAAAATACCATACTATCTCAATTTACATTATTCACAGACAATGGTACCTCCTAATGCCTTCAACTAAGGAGAAAATACAAGGCAAGTTTAATCAGTTGACATTTTTCTCTGTGGTAAATGCAGTTCATTTCTGCAGTGAAGATACGTTTCAGTTCGGTTTGTGTGTAGAGCGGCACTGCGGCACTTACCAGTGACAATCTTGTACCCGTGGTCAATAAGTGCACTGGATAGAGCTTTGCAGTTGGCGAGAACCTGCATCTGATAGGCCTTGAACACTGGTGTCATGGCTTGCTTGAGAGCTACAGCAACACCTGCCAGTGAAAGACATGACCTAAATGAGATAAGATGGCGACATAGTTGAATGAAACAGAGCACAAATGGTGAAAAAAGAAATACCTGCAATAGCGTGGTTGTGTGGTCCTCCCTGCAGCCCAGGAAACACAGCCTGATTGATTAAAGACTCCAAGTTGTACAGAGTCTCCTTCCCCTTGGCATCCACACTCCGCACGCCTGGAGGAGGGTAACAAGAAGAGAGGGAGGAAAAGTGGAAAGTTAAGAGAAACCACAGGGTACCAACATTGGACAAGAGCATTTAAAGACAAAGGAAAGAAAAAGGTGAATGTTCTGTTTTGGCGGAAGCATCATATTCTGTTTCTACCTTTCCTGAAGAAGATGAGTCCAGCGCGGCAGCCACGCAGCGTCTTGTGTGTTGTCGTGGAAACAATGTCACAGTGTTCAAAAGGTGAGGGCACCACTCCAGCAGCGACCAACCCACTGATGTGAGCCATGTCTGCCATCAGATATGCACCGTTCTCATTAGCGACCTGCTTCATGCGGGCGTAGTCAAGGTTACGGGAATAGCAGCTTACTCCTGGAGAAGAGAAAGACGCAGGAGGTGAATGTTTTATAATAGCAGAAGTCATCATGCGCCATGTGAGTGTGTGTGTGTGTTTACTGAAGGACCTGCAATGATGAGTTTGGGGTGGAACAGCCGAGCGTTTTCCTGCAGTTTGTCATAGTCAATGTAGCCAGTTTCTGGATCCACCTAAAAACAGAAAACCACATCATATCAAATCCACCAAAACAGCTGATCTACAGAAAATATCCACAACACAGAACGTCAAAGGATTGTACTTTGGCCAGAAGCCCATTAGACTGAAAATCACATTTTTCATTCACTGTGCATTAAACTAAAATATGATTTCAAATGTGTTAAGTAAAAAAATAAATAAATAAAACCTTGTATGCATAGTGTCTATTTAAAATCCATCCACTAGCTTTCTACTTGGTCAGTCTGAATTACATTTTAATATAGTAATAAAGCATGACCAGTAAGGTTTATTAATTCCCATTACTCCAAGTGGTAACCCAACCTTTGTCCATACAAATATATTCATGTGCAACACCATTTGAAATTAGCCAAATATAGTTTTTAAAGAAATGCAATGTCTGAATTACATTGATACTGAACTGGAAAATGATCTTTAACACATACGTTTTTTTTTAGGAGGATGTTCATACTGAACTTACCTGCGAAATGTTCACCATCAACAGATTCCACCAGAGGATCACGGTTAAAGTTTACAAATACTTATCTATAAGAACATTACACTTTTAATAACGACAAGGTTTTTGCTTTCATGTTTGTAAAAATGTTATTTTCCGTTTCCACCGTTTTGTCAGCTCCATCAAATGATGAGCTGTTTGTCATCTTTTTCCAGCTCTCATGAGGAGCCACAGGCACAGTGTGCACATACTTTCACTAATGAAGATGAATCTTGTTAAACTTGGTCCAGATCTCCATAATCGAGTGTTACAGCTGTGTTTCAGAAAGCCACTTCGTAAAATAGAATGAACTGTCCAGAAGTACAGTACAATGCAGTTATTGTTTACACTCTTCCGGGATGAGTGTGTGTGTGTGTGTGTGTTAACAAATGCATGTGATTTGTATTGTACCTTATACGGCATGGACTCAAAGAAGATGGACGTTGCTGAGATTTTCTTCTTCTCAGTCATGAAGCCGTGTGTCAGGTGACCTCCGTCAGGAAGGTCCAGTCCCATGATCCTGCCGTGGGGCTCCACAATGGCCGTGTAGACAGCGAAGTTAGCAGGTGAACCTTAAGAGAAGCATAAACAAAACATATGTTGAGTCCGAGAGATGAACCAGGAAGAAGCTGCGAGAGGGTTTGAAAATAGTGATCAGGCTCTACACCAAACACTAACAAAGTTTTAGATTTTAACTCGCTATTTGATACCCGAGTACGGCTGCACGTTGACGCCCCATTTCTCGGAGTCCAGACCATAAACCTCCAGCGCCCTCTTCTGACAGAGTCTCTCCAGCTCATCCACATGCTCCGTACCACCATAGTACCTGAAAAACACGGATCCTACTGATTAGGGAGGACAAAGCAGAACGCACTGCTTATAAGATGTAATCAAATATTGGGATTTCATTGACAAACTTGATTTATTCTTGCACCTTTGACCGGGATATCCCTCAGAGTATTTGTTGTTCATACAGGAACCCAGAGCTTCCAGAACAGCTCTGCTGGCAAAGTTCTCAGACGCTATCAGTTCCAGACTGTACGTCTGTCTGTGCTTCTCTTTCTTTATGATGGTAAACACCTAAAACACAAATATTCACAATTACGCTATTATTCAGGGAACAATAATAATTTGTCACACAAGCTCTTTTGTGGGAAAAAAGACAATTGGATTAAATGATCATAAAAATAATAGTTTGCATAACCAAAAATAGCAGCTAGAGGTGTTAGTGCTGCTGATGCCACTGAAACATCTCCACATTCTCCAGAACATGGGCGTAGAGGAGATATTTTTTAAAATCCACTGAACACAAACCTCTGAGTCGTTGACGGACAGAGGCTCCAGCATCATCCTGTTGTGAGAATCCCACGTTTCTTTGCTCACGGTTTGGCCATTTAAAGACATGGTGGCTGTTTCTCCGGTCACGCAGAGTGGAAATCTGAAGAGGAAAATCATTTGTAGACACTATGTCGAATTACAAAGAAATAAAAAATAATAATCCAAGTGAGACAAAATATTTTCATGAAAATATTGTGTCTGTCTTGTGAAACAGTGAACGAGTGCTTCTTCCATACAGATGCATTATTACAGTCCTAAGCCTCAGACATAAGGAAAACATGCAGCAGCACCTGTGCAGCAATGTTGCAACTCCTCAGCTATCAGTTCAACTTTGACCCATTACATTGGCTAAGCTGCAGAAATATTGTGACAACACAGATTATCAGGCAACTCGAACACATTCACTGCTCCCATGAGGTTTGCAGTTAGTTATTTTGGTGTGTTGCGTTTTTGCTTGCAAATGTATCTGCGGCTGCTCGTTCCTGTCTACAGTTAAAAGTAACTGCAGGACATTCATGCATCTGTCAAATGGCTGCACACAGCAGCTGCCGAGCGCATGACTTTCGTTAACGCACGTTAATTATTTGCTCTGCTCCACTAACCCTGAACGTCAGCAGCAATGGCACCAACTGTTAGATAAACCTAGTTATACATCTATTTATGTAACTTGTTAGCTGCTCTGTGGCAGGAAACACCCAACGTTAGCATAAAGTTAGTGGCTGGCAAATGTCAGTGCATTACAACACCGCGGGAGAGCTAACACATCTCTGAAGTGTGCGAATTAGGGAAAGTTATTTCTACCTGCCGACACAAACGTCAGCCTCTGTCGTGTTCACGCGCACCTGTGCAACATGAACTAGTTCACTCACCGGTGGAGCGCAGACCCTCCTGCAGCTGTCAACTGTGATGTGAGGGAGACCAGACCACGGGGACTGAACAAAACACCTGCTTCTCTACAGAGGACAAAGTCCGCCAAACTTTCCACCAATCCGCGCATTCTTCTTCTTCTTTTGGGGATTTTTTAAATCCAGCATATAAAGCGCCTCACCGCCACCCCGTGCTCGGAGTGTGTACCGGAAACAGCCACCCGCAGCACTTCTCACTCAGGTCACAGAATCTGATGGGTAACAGAATTTGGTGCAACACTGGTGTGTGTGAAACTTCCAAAACAGGTCTTAAAAATGACTTTTAACTCTGATTTATGAGTCAATTCTTACTAAAAGAAAATAAGAGTCCAGTTATTCATTGTATCCAACACACGCAAGCTTCAGTATGATATTTACGTTACAGTTGTGCTGACAATATCAATATGTGATATTTGGGATATTTATACACATCTTTATGTGGGGGTCAAAACATTTCTGTTAAAAAGGTTTACTGGGAAGTTTATATATTTAGACTCATTTAAATGTGTCATATTGTTTATTGTGGTTTAAACTCACCTGAATCCTTGTCTTTCACGGCTCAGCTGATGTAATATGGCACATTTTATAACTGATGTAGATGTGGTTTAACATTTGTTTTCATGTTGAATCCATCAAAGCCGTGAACTTCCTCATGTGTAACGAGTGTTGGTTTTGGGAGACACCTTCTGTCTTTCATCAACTTTTCATACACTACCGTTCAAAAGTTTGGGGTCACCCAAACAATTTTGTGTTTTCCATGAAAAGTCACACTTATTCACCACCATACGTTGTGAAATGAATAGAAAATAGAGTCAAGACA
>JAVQJL010083125.1:0-18494 GCA_036024295.1 Nannoperca obscura | reverse complement strand
CTCCCCCCCCCCCCCCCCCCCCACCATTAGCCCTTTATTCCTGTGGATTTATTTCATTCCTCCCTCTGCTTCCTTCCTTCTCTCTGTCACCCCCTCTAATTTGAAGTGCAATAGTTTCCCTCTGGCATGAAAATATTGCGTCATTCATCATGTCTCTCTAATTCGTCTTAGATATCCTCCACCCCTCCACCTCCAAGCCCCCTGCTCCGATCACGCACCCCCCCGCCGCACCACTTAGTTGTGATATTGCCCAGAGTCAACGAATACAAGGCGAGTCATATCCATCCGTGCAGTGATTTATGATACATTTGAAGAGACACACAGTTGAGGAATGTGTTATTACTCTCACACCTTTTTTCCTCACATGCACGCCCTCACACTGACTGGCTGCTGTCTGGCTGGCCTCGCTGCGAGGCGATGGGTGCGGGCCATTTTTGCAGCTCAATGCTCAGTGCTAAGCTGTTTGCCGCGGTGACTGGCCAGAGGTGTACTGGCCTAAATTGAACCGGCTGCCAATTAGATGGCTACCTATCGATAAGGCCGGAGTGGAACTTCAGCCTCGGCTGGTGTGTCCCGGCGAGTCCCGGTGTAGCGGCAGGATTGCCGCCGACTCCGTTTGCTGAGAAGAAATTGTAGATGATTGTAGAGACGGATCCTCAGCGTTGCTCGACACGAGCCCTCCTGTCTGTTCAGACTTCCTCCACCTCTTCTTCTTCTTCTTCTTCACTGTCGTCTTAATGAAAAGCCACAGCTCATAATTCCTTCACTTAATCTCTTCACATGGGTCAACCCCATCATCCATCTGCATAATTCATGTTCACCCTCCCGGCTTTATAATTTGACTTTTCTTCTTTGATGAAAGACATAATCCTCTGGTCCTAATTTGTCACCTGTTTGCAAATGCTGGACTCATTTTTTAGGTTTGTAACCAATTAATATTTTCATGATGGAGTAATATATCTATTATAGTTTGATCAGTTCATTATTTGTGTTTTTGAGAATTGGTAATATAAGTCGACACAGTTTTCAAGAGACTCTTTAAATTTCTTCTTTTGTTCAACCAACAGTCCAAAACCCAAATATATGTAACTTAGAGTGATATGAAACGGACAACTTCAGCACGTTTGCAGATTTAAGAGGCTGAAACCAGAGAATCTTTTACATTTTCGTCATTTATCAAGCAAATACTGACAACTTTCTTTGGTTCTTCAATCAATTCAGGACCAGAAGAAAGAACCAGGCTTTTGTGTTTTGGGCAAAATAATATAATTTCATATAATGTCCACTTACTGCTTTTTTTAGGCTTTCAGCTTCACATTTCAGCGACGTGCAATGTGAGATGCAGTCGAAAGCTCAGAAACACCTAGTGAGTGGACTTTTACTGAGGTTGAAAAGCTTCCAGCTGTTCAGGTATATTAAAAAAAGCTTAACTAAAGAATGAAATAGCGTGCACTAATGGATGGAAACTGTTATCTGACCACGTACCTCTCATATATTATATACAAGAAGACATTATTAATAGCCCTTTTGTTTCTTATACAGCATGTTAAATTCAACCTACTCACATTCAAAGAGCTGTGGAATAAAGATGTGACACACAAACGTGAAAGTATTTGAATGCTGTGAAAACGGCAGAAAAATAAATGTGAAATTTTGTTCGACTGTGTGGAGCATTTTTCATTCCGTGTGTGCCTGGAATCAGAGCGTCGAGTGGTGTTTATATTGATGTGTGGGGTTTATCTACATCTCATCTGTAGATAAACTATTTATCTCCGGCTCCTGCTATCATTAGCCATGACAGAATAAAGCTGCATTGAGCGGCGGCCTGTACTTCGCTCTTATTAAAGAGTGTGTGTGGTATGCAGCGCTACAGCAGGGTGTCTGTGATACTGCTGACAGCAGCAGTTTAGGAGCCCGTCTGACTGCATGCTGGTATTACTGTGATCACTATTAAACTCCATTCAGGTACAATGGGATCTGACTTTTTGTCTGACTTTATTCGCACGGCTTCGACTGCTGCAGTGTTTTTGCCTTTGTTTTGGAAGTTCGCTGACATTCACTGTTCAGACATTAACTGCAACAACATGCACGCATGTACACCGACACACACAGTGGAGTGTGTAGAAATGACAACTCAGGCAGACCCGAGGCAGTTTATGCTGAACTTAAACTGGGGTGCAGAATACAAGATTATAAAAACACCGAACACAGAATATGTAGAAGAAAACACGCTGAACAACAGGTAGAAACAGAGTCGTGTCACTAGGCAACCCCTAAATCCCACAAGAAGACCTTTTCTGCTTTATTCCTGTACCGAAATAGAATCTGACTTCCATTAGAGACAGTTTGCTTTACTAATTTATGCTGCAATTTGAGCAGAAGAGGCAAAGACAGAGAGGGAAAATGCTACGTTTGGATGAGATGATGGAGGTGAGCTGTGGTTCTACGCTGAAACCTGGATAATAAACTATCTCTTGATTTTCCATTTTCAGAATTTTGAACTTTAAATGTGTCAAAGTTGTAAACTCAGCCTTTTGCACAGCACACATTTTCAGTTGTCCACCTGTTTAGCACAGGTGTTACTAAAAAAGGTTGCTAACGATGGTTCCATTCATTGCATAGCTAAATGGAATTCAGCCCTGACTGATTGTATTATTTACACCTGTGCTTTGCCTACCGTGTACAACGTGTCTACAATGATGGTGGTCCTGAAAAGGACGGGCAGTGACGAGATCAGAAGGCAGCTGATTAGAGTCGTTAAACACCACAAACCCTTTTTTCCTCCTGACGGTCAACGTAACTGACCGAAACTGGAACAGACGATTAGTCATGGCATCAGAATTAGAATTGTAATCAGCCCAACAATCACACCGGGACCTCCACTTTTGTTTTCCTCTTCTTTTCTGCACGGGTCTCTCCTTTGTGCGGTTTCTTTGTTGCATTAATCAAGTGGAGACAATCTGTGATAATCATTTACATTTCCGTCATGCGGGTGCATTTTGAGCTACATTTTGAGCTTCTTGCTGCTTTAGTTTGTGTCTTTTGGATTTAATTTGAATGCATCCACACCACTTTAGAACTGTGTGTGAATTCCGAGTGAATGAGCTTTTAGTCTAAGCAAACAAAGGAGGTAGCTGGAGATGTTTGTAGATAATGCATCAGTTAGACTTTCCTAGTGCTGACCAGGCCATAAGGATCACTGTGGACTCAGGCAGGTTTATTCACAGCCTGTGCTCATGTTCATGTGCTCTGTTCTAGTCTCAGCAATGATGTTGGATAAATGGTGTTATAACTGAAATGAAGACCCAGTTTGTAAGAAAATGAAATTTGCCTTTACAAAGAAAAGCTGCAACCTCTGCCCGGACCACAGATTTATGTTTCTACTTATGTTGTTTGGATGAATCATCGCAGTATTTATTTAAGGAAGTGGCAAGTAAACTATCCCACCGCACTGCGCGACAGTCCTTTTCATCGATGCGTTGACATTAGGGGCCGGGCCTCAGGGGCTCCAGCACGCTGGCTGCTTGTCAGACCAAAAGGAACAGCCACACACGGGCCAGTAAAATATACTGCCTCAAACCAGAAGACTCTTTGCTTGTTTAGTCTTAGCGTGGCTTTATTCTCCTCCGTGCTCTCTTTGTATTAAAGAACATTTAGATTAGAAGGTGGTCAGAATTAAACTGAGGTTTAAGTGTAAAGCTTCAGTTTTGTCATGGGGATACAGAGTTTTTAGGAGGGCAGAACTTCATGTTTGTAGTAACACATTTCTCATGCCGCCGATGATGCATGGTGCCTTTCCCCAACTCTGCAACAGAAATACAAACCTGTCCGTCGTGTAATGGCATGTGTTAGCCTAATCACGAGGAGTAGTAACACTGATGGAGCCTAGTGGTTCGGCTGTGTGGGAGAGTGACACTGTTAGCTTAGCCCGGCTATTTCAGGGCCCTTCTATGCTAAACCATCCGCACCCACGCACACGAGTGCCAGCACTCACATGCAGAAGCCTGTGTTGAACTCCATTAATAAGCAGATCCATGTAGATGCCTCTCTCTGTGCTTTAGTTTGTATGTGGAGCTTTGGAGCTTTGACTTGCTTTGTTCGTAGACACAAAAACATGCAGGGTATCTGATTTTTCTGTTTCCTGTCACTGTTGTTTAATATCAAAGCACTCATTTAAGTTACATTTCTCATCCTCTGTACTGCATCCTCTGACATTTTGGAAATGGAGAAGAAAATGACGATGAATGAAGTTCTTCTGTAAGTATGTAAAGCTATAAACATTCTGCAAACAATCTGAGCACATAAAAGGGCTAAACAGACTTTTAATTAATTGCTCTTTGCAATCCAACTTCTCATGTCTTTTCTGTCTTTCTATCTCGCCCACTCGCCTCCTTACATCGCTGCTGGTCTCACTCCAGTGCATCAATGGAAATGTGACGCCTCTGACAGGAATACTTGTAATTATCCTCCCACACTCATGTCTCTTGAAGGTGATTGGATGCCATGTCCCTTTCCGACATGTTAGCCACCGCCCACGGCAGATCTGTCACTCTCCTGCGACCCCCCCCCCAACCACCAACACCATATAACCCCCCACTTTACGCCAAACGCTCCAGCAGGCACCTCCCACCTGGGATCCTGCGCAAGACGCATCTCACATTAAATGCAGTTTAGGTGAGCTGACAGGTGAAGCGCACACACACACACACAGTACACACACACTGTACACACAAACAGATGCACAGCCAGGCAGTGACGCACATTAAGTCACAAAGGTGAGTAATTCTTATCACTCGTCAGTCAGGCTCTCTCACACACTGCCCACCCCAGGAGCACTGCACCAGTTTTTCTTCTATATTTGACCTGTTTCTCTCCTGGAGCTGCACTTTCCCGAATTCAGACATGTTTATATTTTATATATTTCTATTCTATATATCTATATATCTATATTTCTTAAATTGTTTGAAGAATACTTTGGCCTCTAGTAACTTGATTTATTGGTTAATATTTTAGACCAAATGATTACTTAAGATGATCATTGATATATTAAATGATAAATAAATACAATCACTATTTGCAGAGCTGGGACAGAATTTACTAAGTGTTTATAATACTAATTAATATCGTTAATTTAGTTAATTCATCATAAAAACATTTATTCAAGACAAAACAATGAAGACTTTCTTGGTATTTATATTCATTAAGATTTCATTTGGTACATCAGCAGGACTGTAAAGACTGTAAAGACTTTTCTTTGCCCTTATTTGATAGCACACTGGAATCTGTGTGTGCTTTTATGGAACAGTATGTGTTAGATTGCAATAATGCGGCACTGGATGTGTATGTGCCATAACTGCAGTGTTCCCGTGTTCAGCTGTGAAACCTAATATTGGATAGCCATCAGCTGTGGCATTTCACTTTTTGTTTTTGATTTTTAAATGTACATCTTTGGTGGCTCGCTTGCTTTTCTACTTCTACCTCAGCTGTCCTGCATTTCCCAGGATGCAGTTTGACAATACCCAGTAAACAAGCTTAAACCTAATTTTAGCTTTGGGTTATACGTGTAGGTGGAGACAACAGTAGCAACACAGTAAGTGCAAGACACCCAGACGATTTAGAGGTTGTAGTATTACATTCGACTCTGTTGGCGCTGCTATTAGTGGAGGAATAGGTCTTTTTTTGACTATTATCTCCCTGTTTGACTGTCAGTGTAAGAGCAGGTCCAGAAGGAACCCTTCACACCTTGATTTTTCACCCGGCCTCAAAACTTGATGTTTATCGCTGAGATTTTGAAATTGCAGTTTTTTCTGCTTCTAAACTCTGAAGCTACTAAAATAGCTTTATTTGACACAATGTGCTCTTTTTAGACACTAAAATATATACACCAATGACAAAATTGACACAGGAATTGAAACGTTGTAAAACATTTAAGGGGGGTTATTCTGTTAAATCCTTAGTCTAATTATAAGTCTGAATGGTCTTAAAATACCTTGAAGTCCAATGCATGCACGTGTGAATAAGCTGAGCAGTTCAACTTTGACCCAACAGAAAATGTCACTAATTGCCCTTTCACAAAGCAACACTTGTTGCTTTGAAACTGTGCTTGGAAGTCATTGACTGTTTGTCGTGCCTGCAGCGACTGAAAGATAAAATTCTTTGTTGGTTTGATGAATGAATTTATTTCCACAGCTCGTGGTAGATGGGCAAGCATGTTAATTAAAGGCTTGTCAGCGCTCTTGAACTCATTACCTAGCTTCCTGCTAATGAGCAACATGATGCCAAATTCTGAAAAAAATGAAAGTCTGAGAAAAAACAAGCTTTATCCAGGACTAGACTGGAGGGGGGGAAACTCACTTACAGCTCTTTCTCTACTTCACCTTTACAGAGAAATAACTCTTTTCTTTCCCGCTGCCCATATCTGTGCTGTAATGGCAAGTAATTTGAGGGGAAATTAACATTTTGACATGCTCCTCAGGGGTTGAGGAAAAGTGGAGAGGATAAGAGAAAAGAGGAGGAGGGAGAATGGAAAGAGGATGAATTAGTATTTAATTCAGTATGGCTGAATCTTTGGTCCAAGGGTTAAGTGCGGTTGAGTTAAACTGTCGTCTGCAGTCCCATTGGCCGAGAACCCTTAATTGTTTAATGGATTTTATAACCATCAGGGAACGCCAAGGCAGATGGAGCACAGACAGAAGACATCATGACCACCGAACATTGGGAACAGATCATTAAATGTGGGATATTCAAGTTTTATTTCTCTCCAGCTCAACTTAAGAACATCTTGAATAGACTCTTAAATGTCTACCATTTGTCAAACCAAGCACATGTCACGCTCTGTGGCCAAGTGTTCCTTTTAGCATGTACCAGCCAGATTTTAGGAGTGTGGACCTAATATGTAAATTCTAGTGTAATGGGCCACAAAAAATGCATCTGACAAACTATTGGGGTTTTTCCTATTTCTGTGTTTTGAATTTATTTTTATAAGCCATTTCTGTGGTCCTGCACCTTCTTGTTTGTGGTGTTTTGGAAGTCCTGGTCACATGAAGAGACAGTCAGAAACACTCATTCTTTGTCATTATACACAGTACAATGAGATTTAAAGAGCAGCTCTTTACACATAATACAGACCTATGTAACACAAAATCCTATAAAAAGACACACGCTACATGGCATTTTGCCTATAAAAGACAAGACAATAGATCGACAGGAAAAGTAGGGAATGACATGCAACAAAGATTTTCAATCAGAAACTAAAAGTTCCAGTGCACTGGACTACCGGAATAACCCCAAAAGAGGCTTCCTCTCATGTGTTGTTGCCCCTGTATGGAATTTAACCATTTTGCGTTCCAGGGATTACCCAACGGATACAATTGGCCTCCATTCAGCAACTTCCTGGCAAACCTACACATTCTCGGGGTGTTAAGAGACGGCACTGGAGCCACTGAAACACCAGGGGAAGAAATTGCTCATCTATGTCGACGACCTAATCCTTTTGACACACTTGAGGAAATTAGCCATGGCCCACAAAATGAGTTGATGCGTCACATAACACTTTACATTTGTGATTGGCTGAATGATCCTATATCCAAATGATTGTACATGTACATCCTGGGATGGAGCTAAATTAGGAACCCAGATGCATATGTTGGAGGTAGTAAACATGGTTTATCAGGAGTTAACCTCCCGGACCTCTTGGCAGTGCTCTACCCAGTGGCACACAGATGCATGGTGGGATTGCTGGGTGTGCATTATGCAAATTTCAGAGTGTGGATAGGCAAAGCTGAAAGGTTGGGCCCATAAAGCCTGTTTGATCACAGAGCTAGAATTATAATCAGCAGCCAACTGATAAATCTACACTTTGTAGCAGCTAATGGGAACTTATTGCTTTCAATCTATAAGACCACTTGGGCTTCGGAAAAGCCAAAAGGAGCCTCTTGTTTTTAATCTCGACTTTGAAGAAGCCAATAGAAATCTATTATTTAAAATAACATTTTGACCAGCTGATGGGAAACCACTGTACTTAAAGACTTCAGGATCGCCCAAAAGCCACAACGTCTTTAAACTATCACCTTCAATGGTACGAAGTTCTTTAATAATTGAAATAAACAACCAGAGATTAGGTTTTATGGTATTTCCTGCTACTTCTTTACCTTCTATTATTCTTTTCTTTTTCTTTTACCCATTCTTTTTTTCTCTTGCTTCATATCCCCTGCAGGGCTATGTGGATTAGCGCTGAAAGCTAATGAAATGTAATTACCGCCTTTGTCGATAAGAATCGATCGGCTCCTGTCTCACAGGCCCCTTCCCAGAGAGGGTCCCGGAGGGGCCAGTGTTGCAGGCTACCACGGCATGCCCCCTCCCCCAGCGCCCAGGGTTTATTTCCTGTCTGGTTGCCACGAGCAATGGGAGATAGCATTGATGGGGGAGTTTGAAGTGGAGTCAGATCTGTCGGATGGTCCCTCAGCATGGCCTCGCAAGGGGGAATGAGATTCCTTATCAAATCAGCCGGATTAGAGAAAGGGTGTCAGGGAAAACGTCAATTCCTACATCAGATGCGAGAAGATCTGGTTTTGGCATGTTGGTGTGTAAGCATGTGTGTGAGAGTGTGTTCTTCTTTCCTTTGCTTCACCTTGTGAACCGGTATTTATATTGCAAACATTTTGCAAACTTTGTCTGTTTTTCATGGTTAATTTTATTTTTAATTAGGATTTCTGTTTCAATTTACTTTGTTTTCAGATGAAGTTGGCTTGTTTGAGATAAGTTTGTTTTTTATTAAAATGTTTCATAGTTAGAGACAGAGGGGACGTCGTTAAATATCATGAAGCCAGTGAGAGAAGAGGTGTGTGAAACGAATTATCTATAAAAATTCACTGCAAAGTATTGTTTGGATACATTTCCATATGATGTATTTTTTGCTGGAAATTTCTCTCATGTAAGACGGACTTTTCACCACTCCAGATATGAAAGGCCAAAGTTGCTGCTTGGTATTGTGATTATTATTTTTCATTTCTGTATTCGTGAAATTTGCTTTTTTCTTTTGTAAACGACCTTCACTGAACATTTGGGTTTTTATATAACTTAGTTTTTGTAATGGACAAACAAAACAAAGAGTTGCTCCCCATGTGTTTCTTTGCACCAGCTCGCTATTCTACCAGGTAAGATACAACACAGTTAAAACCCGTTTTTAACAAATTGCAGTTAAATGACTGCACGTTTGAAACTGAGGAATCTGAAGTGCTGGAGGAACAACTGCAACTTAGCCCTGATAGAGCATGTGACATGGATACATTGTTGAACATCACACACAACACGAGGAATGGATCTCTGTTTTGATTTCTGTCAGGAAAACACAGGTGTGGAAATTCAGTCTGAACAGAAATGCACTCAAGGAAATCTGAGTAAAGTAGCTCACAGACGATTGGTGTGTCCGCTGCTCACAGAAACCACTGGAGCGGTGTCTTAACAGTGCTTTGACTGTACTCATAACAAAACATGATAAATGTGTCCATCAAAACATATAAATATGTGGAACATCTGCAAGCATTTGTTTTACCGAGTTTTAATTTGGGCTGTACGGGCTGTATATGGCAGAATTATAAGGTCAATTCTCTTTTTATGCATGCCCCTATCGAGTACATTTACTCTTAAGTGCAGAAGCAGAAATTGACCTTACAATGCTGGAAAGGTCTCACGCCTCCAAGTGCGGCTTAATGGAGAGAAGCAGGTTAAAACCTTGAACTTTCCAGTGTTAACGTCTAAAAAATAAACTAAGCTAAAATAGACCACGTTTTGTTTGTAGTCGTAGAGCATGTTAAGATTTTCTACATACTTCCAGTCACTGTAGTTTTCCAGTTGCTGCTGTTGTCTCTTTAATAACCTTGGACACCAATAGCTGTTACAATGCCAAAGACATTATGCTGCCTCCTCTGTGTATCTGTCTGTTCCATTGTTTGTCTGTCGCAGTATTTTCTGAAAAATAAATTGGCCTGATTGGCATGACATTTGCTGCGCACTCTCAAGAACTAGAAGCGTAATGATTGTGGTGATCGTCAGGCTCTATCACTACAGAAATCACTTAGTGCAGGAACACGACACCTACTGACTGTGGAGCCTGTGATCATTGCCTTAGCACCACCATCAGGCCAAACACTGCCTGAAGAAACGGCACATCTGTACTCTCATCAATGCTGACTGTGAGATTAAAGATGAGCAGATTTTTAGTGTTTGGTGGAAGCCTGCACACTACTGAGTGCTTTCCTGTTTTATGGGAAACTATTTCTGTACAGTAAATGGCAGGAAACATGCAAGAGGTGGACAAACCGAGCTGTATCTCTCCCACACACTCACACACACATTACTGTGGTGGTATGGGGAAGGGGCCAAGTGTGTGGGAGAGACGGAGGGAAGGATCGATAGAGCAGCGAAAGAGTGCTGTAAACCATGAAAGAAGACAAAAGCCTCCTGTTTTCCCACAGTGCACTAGACTCTGTTAGCCTGGGAGCTACAGCGCTACCACCAACACACTCTCACACATACAGAAACACTTGCATACAATCACCCGGCTCAAGTAGAGTAATAAAGAAAAAAAATAGCTTGTACCCAGGAAATATCAATAACCAACACTGGGAACCAACACATACTTTGGCTCAGGGAGAAATAGTTTTATTCTGCATTCTTTCACACCGCCGTCTACGGGGGATTCATCTTTATTCTTTGTCTTACGGTGCATTGCAAAACTTATTTTATGCTTGACCTTGATGTGTCTGGCTTGTGCTGTATGTTTTTCTAATGTGCAAAATTTTTGTGCATCTTTATTTGAACCCTTATGGCCTAAAACATCTTGTAACATCTCGTTCTCAATGTAATAGATCAGCCAAACTGGGGGGGAAATAATTACAGAATTCAAATTAATAACAACATTTCTCTTTGGTAAAAAGCTGTGGAGGGTGTGTGTGAGTGTTAATGACAGTTAGCATGTGTGTGTCTCAGAATGTCTCTGTCTGTGTGTGTGTTTTTGTCTGGTTTGTGCTTCATGTCACTCCTCATTCGATGACTGATGGAGATCTGAGGGAACATTTTGTGGTGTCATTCCAAGGGCCCCTGAACCGACTGAAAAGCTCTGCTGATGATGCGCACACACGCACGCACACACACGCGCGCACATGCACGCACATCATTGACATACGAAACCAGCCCGTTTATGAGAGCACACAGCGTACAGAATGGGCACAGCGTGTATTTGTTTGACCGTACACAAAGTATCACAGCAGTTAGCACAGAGATCGGGTTTATTTAATAAGCATCTGAGCAGAACCACTAATAGTAACTCAAACAAATGCCCTTCAACAGAATGAGAGCAGTGGGAATACTATTAATGCTCATGTAAATAGCAGGCCATTTTCGTTAGGTTGTTGTGCTGCTGGAGGTGGGGGGGGGGGGGGGCATGTCATTTGTTGCATTGTTAGAAAGCAATTGTAATTTCACCAGCTGAGAAGGGAGGGGCCTGTGATGACTCAGATGAAGAAGTTCTCATTGTAAACACTTGTTGTTGCTGTTTGTGCAGATTTATTTACTGAAACTTGTTAAGGAAGTATTCTTGTGACTGTATATTTTGTTAAGGAAGTATTCTTGTGACTGCATATTTTCTATATCTTAGCATTTGTTGGCCTGACACAGACGGAGCAGTTGTACACTATACGGATTTCTTCTGCAGCGCTGGAGGCCTCGTATCACATGGTGTCAGTCCAGACACCAGTCCAGAGAACTAAGTACTGTAGAAGACCTGACACGCAGCCCTTGAACGCATCATGATGGCTTCTGCCTTGTGACAACCTCAAAGTCGATCTTTGGGCTGTTTTTCAGACTCTTTGTCCATTAATTATGCAATAAGAAAGGTTCCAGACAGTCGCTTCACTCACTGGTCGGCCCTGGGGACCTTGCTCAAACTTTCCAGGACAGGTTCTAAGTCCAGCTCTAATTAAAGAGTATATGCCATGTGTTATTTCTTTGCATTGTGTGTTTTAAGAGGACTGAGGATGGGATTCTAATAAACACAAAGTTCTCCAGGTCAAAGTTGCTCTTTTAAGTCTCTCTCTGCACAAATCAACAGAGATTATTTGTCTTCGATGTCCACATTTGCTTTCATTTCCCATCAGGTGCATTAGATGACATCATTCAAAGGGTCGGTTCAGCCATATTGAAAAGTAAATTTGAAATAAGTTGATATAATGTAATGAAAGCCAGAGGTGAGAGGGATGACTGGATGGAGCGTCGGGGTACAGGGACTTGGTGGTGGTGATGGTGGTAGAGGGCGCGGGGAGAAGCCTCCCACTTGCCCCTGCTGTTACCATGGCAACTGGCAGCTGGGTTTACGGGTTGTTGCAGGAAGTTAAACTGCTGCCGACCACCACAGCTTACTTTCTTTGTGCTATTTCTCCTCCTTAGTTTCTGTACGAAGCACCTGAGCATGCTCGAGGTCGATTCCCAGCGTCCATGTAATCTAAAGACTTTGTAAAGGCCGCCTCTCCTCCATTTTCCTCCCTCCCGACCTTCTTTCCTCTTGGTTTTATTTATTTCCCTCCTGCTTTTTCTGTCTTTGCTGACAGCTGCCCGCCCATCTTCACTTTTTCCCCCTCTCCCACTGCTTTCCCCATTTCTTTCTCTTTCTGTCAGTTTGTCTTTCATTTGGTGCCCCAGAGCGGGAGGATTCCTGCAGAGGAGTGGCATTTAGAGAAGCTCGCTCTCGTATTGCTGTCTCTCCACTGGGGTTGGAGAAAATCAATCCTACTAATTAGATCTGTGCATCACTGTTATTTTGTCTCTACATGTGTGTGTGTGCGTGTTCTGCATGTCCTGTAATCTATATTTAATGTTAGGAAGCAGAGCTTTAAAGAGCGCCACAGCTGGCCTGTTTGCTAATTAATGACATTTCCCCCTTTAATTACCATTCAGTGGAAGCCTGAGCTCTACTCTTCTCTGGCTTTGTCTTTGCTTCGGTTGTTCTTTCTTTCTTCCTCTTGCTTTCTTTATTCTTTTCAGTAGTCTTCTCCCTCTCTATCCTCATGCTTTCTGTTTTTTTCATCTTCTCTGACTTTGCTTTTAGTTCTCCACTCTTTAGCCAAGTCTAAAGTCAGGTGTTGAAGGGACTGACTTAGTCTGACCGACAGTCATCCTCCATAAAGAAACCTGAGTGGCCACAAAGTGCAACGGAAACCGAATTTGCTAAAGAAATCAGGGAAGCATGCGACACTCAAGCTTTTGCTACTTAATGGACAAAAAATGACGGCAGACTCAAACACCAGATCTTTGCAAAGGTGAGGAAAGTGTAATGTTCTTCAGATGAATACACAAAACAAACATAATGCCTCATTAAGATCCCTGCAGCCCACAAAGAAACCTCGCTCCCACCCTTGTGATTCCCTTTTTAAATGACCGCTACGTCAGCCAATTGAATTGAACATTTCCTATCTATTTTATTAGTTCAGAGGCAGAAAGAAACATTCTGTTCTTTTTGTCCCATTTTGTATTGAATGTTTTCACAAGCTGCTCAGTTCGTAGGACTGTTGTTGTACTGGGCAGAACCCAGTGAGCTAATGCATGAATCTGAACATGGGGGATATTCCCTTCTCCCTCTCTTTCTTGTATTTCCATCCCTTTATCTTCGGGGCTCAGATCTCAGATCGGCTGTTTGTCTCCTCGGGGGGAGCGAGAGAGAGAGAGAGAGAGCTGAGTCTCCATCTGTCTCTCAGCCTCGTCATCCCTCCACCCTTCTTCCCCTCCTCACCCTCTTTCTCTCTCCCTGGGATCGTGGTCTGTCACCACCTGTCAGATGCCCGTCTCTCTCCCTCACTCCAGCTCTGTCTCTGTCCTACTGTCGAAGGAAATTTGACTGGACTTCAAGTGACTTCCAGTGGTTTGCTTCCAATAAGCTGGTTTCAGAAAACCATCCTGCAGAAAAATGCTGTTGCTTGTTGTTTTGTACAGATTTATTGTGTGGAATTGTCTCATGTTCAGGTGCTATCAGAGCTATCAAACTAATGCTTTCAAATCCGCTAACTGTAGCAACTCTAGGCTTCTTGCACAAACTCTTCTGTGTGTTAACTTGAAATACTTGGTACGTCTTGTGTTTGACGACACGTGCTAACAATATTTAGGATGGCATTTCTGGGACTTTGTAGTGGATGGATTTCAAAGAGTATTTCAGGATTCCAAAAAGAGTTTCTAGCGTTATTTTGTCATTTGCAAAATCATATAAATCCCAGTTTCCTTTAAGACAAAACTGAATAGCTAAACCATTTTTCTTCTGTTTTTGAAATGTGATCTATCAAAAGCCCCGTCCTTTGATGAAAGTCTGATTCCTACTCCGTTGTGCTCATGTGGTTGCGTCTGCCATTCATCTACTCGCTTTTTCAGTCCGAACCCTAACCCTTTTTAAATCTCCTCGACTTGGCAGAAATTGCAGAGGTGACGTCTTTCTCTGGCTCTCACTGAAAGGCGTCTCATCAAGGTGAACTATATTTCACTTCCTTATTCAATAGTTTTCTACTTGAATATGAATTTCTGAGAACCAATGATGGTTGGTATTAGGATTTTACAGTCATGTTGTTTGAGAATAAATGAGAATCTTTTGTGCTTCTGGGTCATTTGGGCCCCACTTGAGTATTAAGTAGTATAACATGTGTCTGCAGTGAGATTTCTACAAAAAGCTGTATTGTCTTGTAATGGCTGTAACCATTATGGAGACTTGCCTCAAACTCTATCTTAGAGACTTGAGACTTGAATTGGACTTGTTTCTTCTGACTCATGATCTTATCTCGGGGGAGTGTCAGTCGTGGGTGGAAGTTAGAGATCAATGTTGCCTGTTTTTGATTTCTAATGAGAATTAAAACCACAAAGATCAAACTTACCTAGTCGAAGACACGTTGGCTGCCCACACCTCTTTGTAATACGTCTGACAGGATGCTTTGACGTTGCTGACAAAGTGCCCTGTTGCTAAGAGACAAAGGGAGAAAATAGCATGGTACAAACAGAAAACCTACAGATTAGTCTGAGATGCAGAACATGTTGGCGTTCCAACACTTTCTAACCTCAACGAAAGGGTTTGTTTTGATATCCCAACCTGCTGGATTTAGTTTGATTTAGTTGAACCAGATATCGTTGATCGTTGATGCACTCTAGACATTCAAACGGTCATGTGCTGCTTCCTCCTGCATATCTGATCCTGAGTTTTAGGATCACTAATGTTCCTCCAAGCAGTGAGATCAGAAATATCTAGTCCCGTATATGGTGACATAAAACTTGACTTTTCAAAACAACAAAGGAAATGCAACCGTGGACCTTTTACACAAATGGCACATGACTGCACTTGGGCATGGGGGGGGAGATCAAGTCAAAGGTATGATGTGTAGTAAATCAAGTCTTCATTTTGCCGTCTGCAGTATATTTTGAGTCAGTTCCACAGATGGGAAAGATGTGCACAACCAGATAGACAGTGGACTCGTTGGGACTAGACTAGTTTAGGACTCGGGCTTAACTTGGGACTTGTCGGTCTTGACTTGAGACTTTGTACCTTCTTCAACAATATCTACTTCCTTCATGTTTGTTTACTTGTCTAGTAACATTTATCCGCTCTAGATTTAACCTTTATTAATTAGAGTGATCCTCCACCGCGTGGCTCGATGGGCAGATACTGTACAACGAGAGGCACAAGAGCACAAGAGCAGCATGCAAAATAAGTCAAAACCATTGGATATCAATCAGAAAGAGGCACGCAGCTAAAAACACGCCGACAGTGCTCGCTGCTTTAACCTTTCTGCTTTTCCTCTAAGTTGGTGTGAAGTGGCTCTTCCTTCTCAGTTAATAAATACATGATCCTTGATGTTGTATTTTCTACATCACTACATGGGTAAAACATGACACTACAGGAAATCCAGGTGTTTAATGTCAGTGGTAGAAGATTTCTATCATTAAACGGTTGTTTAGTTTAGTTTAGTGTTTCGCTGGGTGGAGTTATTTACCCAGCAAACTGCTCTTCAGGCTGCAGCAGTTAGGACACTTGACCAGACGTATTAGATTGGCCATTCGTCAACCCCTAGCAACTGAACCAGCCTTTCTTTCTCACACTCCAGGGCCCCTTGAGTACAAGGACTCTGAGAATACAAGGATTGAAACACACCAGTTAGCCTAATTCTGTCCCTCTCCCCTTGCAGATGTCCCACTGCCAGTCGCCTGAAACAAATCTCTCCCTCCAGTCATTCATTCAGGCTTGTGGGATGTGGGCTGTCTGTGCTGCTTCTCCTGCACTGGCTGTTCCCTTTGCCTTTATTTACGCTGTGTCTGTGAATATCCACTTGTTTCCCACAGCAGCAGATGACATATCACATCCCTCTCAAGCTTTTGTCAGGCAGCTAAATCCCGTCCCCATCGCATTGGCGGGCCAACAGTGGAATGGAAACCTTAACTCACTCCTTCAAAGCCCCTGCAGACAGTGGCTGGGCCCCGCTGCTTCCGATCAATTCCACTTCCTCTGAATATCAGTAAATCAAGCGGCAGCAAGATCCCTCCCCTGGTCCGTTGACGCAGACTAATTCTGCCGGTTTCCTCGATAGTGATCTCACTAAGACCCCCAGTGAATGGTGGAGAGAGAGTGAGAGAGAGTGAGAGAGAAAGAACTAGTGTTGTATAAAAAGCAAGCCAACAGGTCTACGGAGCAGGGATTAGTGGGTAAAGTGGATTAGGAAGAGGTATTCTGATATTCCGCCCAGGCTGCAGAGAAGGTCTTTAGAAAAGCAGAGAAACATCTGCTGGAGCTTAGTGAGGCAATGAAAACACTGAAAATCAGAATGGCTAGAAGACACACGCGCTAACACACGGAGAGATTTAAAACAAGGAAGCCGTGGCACGGGAACGAGGCAGTGGAACGCAACAAAACCTTCACACTTTAACATATATAAATGCACATACAGCAACACCCTGGGGTGCTGGTGTTCTTGGCTGTGTGCGAGTGTGTTTTTATAGATGGAGTGTGTGTATGTGTGCAGTTTAGAGTGAGAGCGATTGCACCAGCTAGACAGGTCCTGGCAAATTAGAGCTCATATCCTGATTGAAGCCTTTGTGTTTTGAAAGCCACGGGACACTCAGTCTCTGTTGCTCTTCTTTTACCTCTGTCTCTTGTTGTCTCTTCCTCCATCTTTATTTACAGCTCCATCGCAGCGCTGACATAATGAGGACATGAGTTCCAAATGAGATGAAATGAGGTAAAGCCAGGCTCCTGTCAGCATCGTTTTCTGGACAGCTTCTAAAAACAGCCGGCGCCGCTTCCTTAACTGGGCCATTAACTTAGAAGGAAGCCTTCAAAGTCCCGCTTTGACTGAGCAAACAGTCCAGCAGGACGGTAATGTGCAGCTGAGTGTGATGTCGCTTTGATGGGGCGGGCAGAAGAGCTGCACAGCTGAGTGCAGATATGAAACACAAACAGGACTCCGAGAAATGTAGCATCAGAAAGAAGTGGCTGACGGGACTTTAAGGTTTTATTTTTACTATAAGAAGCAGTGAAACTAATTCAGTGATGTCATTAATTAGTTCTTTTTCATTTGGAAAAATCATAAACATGGCTGCAACTATTGATCATTTCTTTCAATTAATGGATTCTGTATCTAAAACAGTGATATAAAATCTGATTTGTGGTTGTTTAATAATAGTAACTAATCTCATCAGTGTGGATATCAATGGATATGCTTCTCTTTAAGCACACGTATCTATCAGTCCTTTATCTCTGATTGCCTGTGCTGTCACAGTCATTTACAGTTTGTAAGAAAAACAGTATTGAGAGAACGAGGTCCATTTAGAAGCTGTTCTGGAGCTTTTGAGTCATATCACCTGATCTTTTTCCGCCGATGGAATTTGCCCTCTTTTTGTGAGAGTTCTTTAAAATATTTCTCGTCCAGGTTTGGTGTAAAAGCTGAGGTCCAAAGTTTATTCTTGACCCGGGAAACTCTTCCTGCTGAAGAAGTTCATACAATAAGAATGAAAGGATCCTGTGGTCAGAACTGCTGTTTCCATCGTCAAGAATTAATAAGTAATCACTTTTAATTACACTCAGCTTTTTAATTAGTTAAAGAAATAAAATGATAATTTTCATCATTGCTGTTTGGTGTCTAGATCTTTCATTGCCCTCTGTCGACAGAGCATTAAATCATCAATTTTGGGATCTTTCACAAATTTCTACTTCCACTTAATAATACTAAATACTAATATTACTGTTGAAATCAGAGAAAAGTGACTTATAAATAGTTTTTGAAGGTAACGAGCCAAATGCTGGCAGTGAGTTGGCCGGCGCACTTTTGCAGGAAGGTCTAAGTTAACTTGGTTTAAAAAGGACTAATGTGGTGTCTCACCCTAACCTTTTTAGCACCATTATATATATATATATATATATATATATATATATATATATATATATATATATATTTGTGTGTGTGTTGTGTGATTTATGA
>JAVQJL010083123.1:0-10828 GCA_036024295.1 Nannoperca obscura | reverse complement strand
GGAGATTATCAGTGGTCTTGTATGTCTTCCATTTTCTAATAATTGCTCCCACAGTTGATTTCTTCACACCAAGCTGCTTACCTATTGCAGATTCAGTCTTCCCAGCCTGGTGCAGGTCTACAATTTAGTTTCTGGTGTCCTTTGACAGCTGTTTGGTCTTGGCCATAGTGGAGTTTGGAGTCTGACTGTTTGAGATTGTAGACAGGTGTCTTTTATACTGATAACGAGTTTAAACTGGTGCCATTAATACAGGTTACGAGTGGAGGACAGAGGAGCCTCTTAAAGAAATAGTTACAGGTCTGTGAGAGCCAGAAATCTTGCTTGTTTGTAGGTGATCAAATACTTATTTTACCGAGGAATTTACCAATTAATTCATTAAAAATCCTAAAATGTGATTTCCTGGATTCTTTCCCCCCATTCTGTCTCTCATAGTTGAAGTGTACCTATGATGAAAATTACAGGCCTCTCTCGTCTTTTTAAGTGGGAGAACTTGCACAATTGGTGGCTGACTAAATACTTTTTTGCCCCACTGTATACACATTCAAGTCCCAGTCCAACTTGTAATAACTTTGGTCATCACCGGACCTTCTATCTACCGGCAGCTGTCGCCACCATCAGGTCCAAATTTCAATTTGTTTAATAATTTTGTTTGGAAAAAATACTTGCAAAACTAAGTTAATGGCATTCCCATGAGCCTCAGCTGTACTTTGCATTTTGTTATGAAATTTATGAAATGTTAGCATGCTAAACTAAGATGGTGAACTTGATGGGAGACATTGCGCATGCTGAACATTAGCATGTTAACTCTGTCGGTGAGAAAGTGTTAGCATTTAGTTCCAAGCACTACTGTGCCCAAGTCACAGAGCCACTAGAATGGCTGTAGGTCTTGTTTGCTTGTGGTCCTGTTCCACTCGCTCTCAATCCGCTCACCTAATGGACACATCTTTAAAGCAGCAAACTCAAGAGCCTGTCAGAAAACCAAGGAGAATTCACAGCGTCACGCCGGCGTTCAGACTTTAAACCTATGAAATGCAACAAAAATATATCAGCTAACATGATTTTGGATGAAGACTTCAGACAAGGTAAATGAAGAAACAACACAGCCATAAGGTCAGTCCTGTTTGTTAAAAACCTTTTATTAAGATATTCAGATTTTTTCCTCATTTTTAATCATTCTGGTTTCTTTTTCTCTTTACAGTAGTTAATGTGCAATTATCTTTATTACTGGGTCACAGTTAGGAATTCACAAAGTTATTGGCACTTGGAACACATGGGGGAAAACACTGGCATGTACACGGGGCGGGGCAGGGGGGGGGTGCGAAGGGGCATCTGGGCAAGCGGTTGGATGGGGGGGGCAGGGCAGGGTAACACGGCATGGCTGGGGTATAGGTCTGGGCTGTGTGTGGTGGGGTGAGGGTGGGTATTTTCTTTGACATCAGTAGACGCTACTGCTTTGTTTTTTTTTTTGTTTTTTTAATCCTTTTTTGTTTACTTCCAAAAGCTCTTATTTCCATTTTTCTGGGTTATGAAGAATAATAAAGAATAATACCTCATGCTGCGAGTGCACATCTAACAATCAAACTTCGATAGTGCTTCTATGTCATAATGTACAGTTTATATATTTATATATTTATAGTTGAAAAACGAGAAAAAGAAAGTTCTGCGGAGTATTTTCACCCAACAACACCAGAGACAAGGAAGAGAAGGAGTAAAAAATAGTCATTCACGGTTGCTATGATCATGTGTAAGCCCGCCCGCCCCCCGTTCTGTAGTATGATTCTGAGGTAAGACTGTGTTGATGTGGACTCTCGGCTTGTGTCCAGTTCTGTAAAAACCCTGCGCCGTATGCATTCAAATGGTCCGAGAGCGCTCTGCTGAGGCTCCCGGGTTTGTTCCTGAAAAACAAAAATGTACCTGCTTTGTAACGGCAGCCACAGCAGTTCAGAAGCTGTCGCAGCGCTGAGATATCTGTGGGGATTAAGGTCTGCTATGGCTGAGAGCTCCCGAGGTAAACTGGTACTTTTTTTTAAACTGCATCAGTGACACAAAGACACGCAAACACATGTTCTGCAACACATCTGAGAGTCTGCATGTGTGTGTGCGAGCTTCTGTATCTCAGAGGTTTGCCCGTTTTGTATTCATTTATACATATACAGTATATATATATATATATATTTATATTTATGTGTGTGAGCGTGTGTTGTCTCTGGTGTGTGGGGATTTGGGAAAGAGCGGAGTAAATGTTTCTGGATAGAAGACTACAGCCCTGCAGACAGCAGGAAACGAGACTCGCGGCACGCAAGGAGAAAGGTCGGGCAAGGGTTGATGAGGTCAGGTGAGGAAGAGAAGGAGGAAGGTGGCGGAGCAGAGGGGAAGGGATGGAGAGGGATAAACGTTGAGGATCGAACCTCAGGATCATGATCTTGATTTAAAAGGGTGTCATATCCACTTCCCTCGCTCTGCTGTTCTCAAGTTTAGCCAGTTTTTACATTTAACGACACACCTCCTGACATTTCAGGTTTTCAGCAGGGTCCCTACACAGCAAAACAACTGTTTACAAAAAGGGTTGAAATGTACTTCTTTTTGTTGTATTCACATGCTTTGGTCACTTCTCTATCACTTTCTCATGTCCTACATTTACCAGAATGCATTTCCATGAAGTGTGTTCTGGTTTTGTGGTCTCTCTGCTTCTTCGATGGTGGATTAAGAAAGAAGCTTGATGTTCACTGCTGAAAACACCAAAATGTGATTTGTAACATTTGGACGTTTGAAGGATTTTTCCTGTAACATTTGATTTAAAAATGTGTTTAAAAAACAAAATAAAAAGGGCAATATGACCATAACCATACTTGGAACACACTTTTCCATGCAATACATATGACAGTTCAAGTCAAACCCCACAAGCATTTTGACAGAATTGATAGTTGACATCAAACATCTGGCGCATCATCAGTGGGAAGCGTTTTTTTAAAGAGAACCTTTGACTGTGGCGTATTGTCACATTAACTGCGTTTACCTGGACCACTAATAATGGGAATAACCAATCAGAATAGAAATGCCTCATGTAACCACCTCAGTGGGACACACTTTCACAATGCATTCAATAGGAAAACGGATCAATTTATTTATTGCCCATGTAAACAGTTAAGTTGGAATGTTTGATCAGAATCAGTAGTCCATGTAACCGCAGCTACTGCAAGTTGTGTGCTCATTTGGATCGAGGATAAACCAGTGAACCATCAGATGCTTGCTGGGTGATCATACCTTCCCTCTGGATGCTTTTAAAAACACCTAGAAGTGATCTGAATTGACTTCGTGCCAATTTCCACATCTGTGTAGGAACCCTTTCTGAATCAACTCCAACCTTCACCCTTTACTGGTACCCCTGGCCCACCTGAACTCCCCCCACCTCTCCCCTTTAAACCCCCACCCCCAGTCTATGCTCCCAGTTCCCGCCTGAGGGGAGACAGCTTGATGGGCACATCATTTTTACAGTAAACAACAAATGTCAAAGAGAGAAGAGAAAAACATACAAAAAAAAAAAGGAATAATAGTACAAAAAGATAAAAACAACAAAAATAAGGAACTTACAAAAAGGATCCTCACACCAGCATTCAAACCACAGACAGAAAGTGACATGGTGAGCGTGCTCAGAAAGGTGCAGAGGGCTTTGGCTCTCCGGGACAGTTGAGCGCTCGCCCAAAGGTGCTTTTTTTTTTTAAAGATTACTCCACTCTCTCCTCGTCACTTTTGTTCCTTTCTGTGGATCGGCAGCTGAGACGGAGATCAGGAGTGAAAAGCAGACGGACAAAGTTGCAGACGGACAAGTCAAAGCACAAAACCAGCCGCAGCGCTCTTTTCTTTTGGAAGTCACGTCAACAACTTTCAATCTACTGACAACTTAATTTGGCATCTCGGCCCACATGAGGTGTGGACATTTTGGCGGCTTTGCGTCTCGTGTGGGATTTGTAAAATGAGCAGCAGAAGCCTCCGGCGGTCTGCTGCTAAGGTGCTCGGATGAATACAGTGATCGAGACTCTTGTTACAATCGTAGCTTGTGTAGGATCACTGCTTCTTGGGATATCGCCACCTGGTGGCGTCGGCGGTTACTGCGGCCGCAGAGTCCCCCCGCCCTTCTCTGGGCCGCAGCAGCTGCATTTAGCCACCAGGCGACGGCTAAAGAAACAAACATTCAAGTAGCAGTAGCTTATTCTTTGTAGAAAAGCTGGTTAGAACCAGGTCAAGTAAACCTACTTTGTGTCAATTTCTAATGGAATTTGTGGAAGCTTGGCTAAGAAATGTATTTATATCATCACAAGACAATGGAGTGTAAAATCTTATCCATGAAGGGATTTTTTTTAACAGACATTCAGACTTGTAGCCTTAAAATGATGTGAGGCCAGCAGTGTTCCGCACTGTCCGTCCATCCGTCAGTCCGTCCGTCCGTCTGCTTCCTGTAGTCCCTGATCCCGCCCCGACCACAACAAACGTCTAGTCCAGCATTAAAAGCCCAGCCCTCAACCCTCCCGCCCGCCCGCAGCACGTCAGTCATACAACAATCACAATGCAAAAATATGTGGTTCTCTTTCTCTAAACTATTTTACAGCTAACCATGTCTCCACTTCCTCTTTTGTCATTTTTTACACAACTTGGCAACTCTACATACAGGTGTTAATGTTCAATTATTAGTAGCATCTGTCTTAAAACACAATAACTCTGAAGGACTACAGTACACTAGCTCAAATGTAGAAAACAAAAACAATAGAACATGAAACATAAATCCAAAATTGTATACAAAGCTCTTCTAAAAGCGCGATCAAACTCGTATCGCATTTAAAAAAAGAAAAAAGCGTCTGCTCTGGCCCCACTCAACCTTTAGTCGTAAACCTGTGCTCAGACATAGCTGCCCTACAAAGAGGCAAAAGGCTGCAACCTGTGTTGACTTCTACAAAAGGTCAAATGGTCACAGGCATGCTTTATATTTCATTAAAAAAAGATGCTGTGATTTACAGCCTGTGGTTCTTTACTGCTCAGTTTCATTTAATGATTGAGATTTTCCTCTTTGCAGGGCAGAGGAGTGTTCAAAACATCGTTATGAAAATCATTCTCTCCTTTCTCCTGTCAGTAGCGCTCAGCTACTCGCTCGCAACACTTCCTCTAAATCAGAGAGGAAATAAAACAGACAGACAGATATTAAAGAAAATATCCCTTTTGCTGTGCTCGTTTGAAGAACGCCGAATATCTCAAAAATGTTTTTTCAAAGCCCCGGATGGAAAAACCAGTCCGAGTGCAGCCAGCCGACAACCCGAGGCCCCAGGAAAACAGGCCAAGCACCACCAAAAAGCACGTGGGATCTGCCTGAACCCTCTATATCCACAACTTCAAAATCTTGCAGTGACAAAACGAGTGCATCTTGATTTGCTGCCTGTATAAAAAGATGTTAGACACTACCACTGTGGCCGCCTGCCTGTGGCTTCCCCTCATGGGATTGTGAGATGAACGTAAGGGGTCCGCACATGATGATCCATAAAATTACTATTCTTCTGAAACACTGATATGTGTAGTTTGAGAGTATTTTCCTCTTTGATTACTCTGCCTCCCTTTCACAACTTTCTCTATAAAATGTCCAATTATTCTGTAAATGTCCACCACAGATTCCTTAAGCCGAAGAGGAAGTCTTGTTTGAGCAACAGTCCAAAAACCTGATAATATTCAATTTATTATCAAAGACTAACACTGATTTTAACATTGAATTCATTATGAAAGTCCAATGAACTTTCTATTGATCAACTAATCAAATATGAATCAGAAGGGACAACTTGTAATGGACTGCATTTAGGTTTCCCTCACAGGAACGTTCTTTGGAGGAACTCATTGGACATGAGTGTGTATTGAGGAAGAAGCCACAAGCACAAAATGTCTTACTATTAAATATTACTAATTACGATATATCCACACTTCTTTTTTCCTGACCTGTGATTGGTTGTAAACACACACTGACAACCAGGACTGACTGACTGCCAATGAGGCCCAAGCTCACCTCCACATGATCACGTCACAGTGATTAAAGCAGTGGGTGGAAAACGTTCAGCCAAATCTGTTTCTGGACATAAGACTTTTCTTTCTCTCCGCTCTTTTACAGATATTTAGTGCAGTTTGAACTTCGTGGGAAAATAAATGATCAAAGATCATTTTCCTGGTTCTCCAGACAAATCTTAAACTGTAGTTTTGGAAGCATTGTTCTTTATCTGGATCCCCGTTATCGTCCAGTGAGTGAGCGCTCATCTTGCTGGGATTGCTTTGAGGATTTAGACAACTTAACGCTTATCCATTCAGCCCACGACCCCACCCCTCCACAAAATGCCACGCTACATAAATAAACAAGCACCCAGGTATTTATCTTGGTGGCCCAGGGCCAGGAGAGACGATCACCACCACCACCTCCTCCTCCTTGTCATTAGCCTCCTCTCCCTCACTCTCTCCCCCCCTCTCTCCTCTCACTCTCGTCTCTTTGTCTGGATTGTGGCTTCGCTCATGTGACGGCAGACTGCCGCAATGCCTCATCTGTCCTGGGAGATTCTTAACAAACATCTCCTCCTCAGGAAGAACAGCACCTCCTCCTCCTCTGCCCCTCACTGCTTAAGTATAGGATCATTAGAATTCTGGTTTTTAACCCCACTTGCTTCTGGTCGATATTCACCTCATGATTGGCTGTGGACATTCTGATTTGTCGGCCACAGGGATAGTCAGACCTTCCTCATCAATCGTCTGATTATTAAAAGGTGCAGAAAACACAGAAATCACACATTTAGACATCAGTGTCCCATGAGAGGGGGGCTGGCAGCACGAACACACACAACAGCCATGTGCCTGGTCAGACGTACCTACGCTCATGGATTTGCATTTGAATAGCTCACATATATGCACACGCACACACACACAGCAACATATTTGGCAGCCCCATCTGTTATTGTTGTTGTAGACAGCCAACACACACACACACACACACACACACACACACGTGAGAGTTTGGCAGGGATTTGCATTCTATGAAGAAAATGGAGTCGACGCAGAAATGAAGCAGCGGTGGATGGAAAACGATGTTTACGTAATGAAGCAAAAAGGGGCAGACACTATTTAGCTCCTTCCTGTGTGTGTGAGAGAGAGAGGAGAGACGTAGGGGAAAGAGGGGAGAGAGATAGAAATGTATACATGTGGCAAAGAGACGAGCCAGAAAGAGATGTAAACAGAGAGGGAGGAAGACATCAAGAGGAGGACAAAGTGTCAGTGTCCTGGATGCAGTTGTTCTGCTGTCCCATGCAGGAGCACAGGACCGTTACCAGGCAGCAACGCTATATTCGGGAGGGAATCTGAAGGATAAAAAAAAAATCTATTAAAAACCTGGAAATAGTCAACAGGAGTGCTCATGATCCTTTTGTGTAAAATCTATTTTACATTTCATCATTTTAAAAACTGTCATCCAGTAGGAACAGTAGAGCTGCAGCCATCCCGTGCAACATGGCCGCAATACATCTGCAGCTTTGATATGGCACAGATGTACAGACTGTGCTGCGTGTGTGTGTGTATATATATACACACACAAACACACATCTGCAGGTGTGTGTGTGTGTGTGTGTGTGTGTGGCAGAGGAGGCAGACAAAAACAAACAGCCACTCATCTCAACCTCTGCACATACCACCCATACACACACACACACACCCACACACAAACACAGACCTTGCAGAGCTGAGCACCCAAACCACCCACACACAGTGACAGACATGCGCAGTTGCCACATGAAGCCAGACACACACGTATGCAGCACATAGATCGAGACGCGCGCACACGCACAAGCTCTTTCGAGTGAGGAGGCAGACATTAACATGCCATAAATGGAGATGGAGGGAAGCGAGCGGTGAGGAGGAAAAAAAAAACTGCATACATACATTAATATGCACACACACAAACATCAAAAACACACCCACGCATTATGTTCGCCCACAGATGCACGCGCACACGCACATGCGCACACACACACACACAGCCTTTACTAACAGCTCTCAAACCCACCCTGCAACAAACCACACACACAAAAATTCAGTCCCATACACACCAGTATGCATGCATGCATTAACACCAAATCATCCAAGCGTTCCAGCCCCCCCCCCCCATTCATCCCTCCTCTCCAGGGAGGTTCAGAATGTCCTCTTCTTCCCTCTCTATCGCGCAGATTTTTTCCCTCTCATTTAAGTTGGTTTGAAACAAAGCATTGGAATAAAACGATTTTTTTTTTTAAAGGAAATGTGCAAACTGTCTCCTCCGTCTCCCCCCACCTCCTCCCTGCCCTCCCCCAATCCCTTTCACTTTATTTTGTTATCTCTGCTTCTCGCCTCGGCCCTCAGTAACTGAACTTGGTTAAGTCTCCACGGATCATACCATGTGCTCTACAATAGAAGGTGGGGATTAAAAAAGAAATAAAAAAAGATAGCCCCAGTTACCTTCCACCTCCTGCCTGGAGGACCTTTAGGTGCTCGTCTCAGGACCAAGGGTTCTTTGACTGATAGCCTTTTTTTTTTTTTTTTTTTAAAGGAAAAATATTTTTTTCATGTATACATGTAAATATATTTTAAAAAGTCACGTAAAACATCTTTCCTCAGAAGCCGGGCTGTAAAAAGCAGACAATTCTTTTTGTCTTTTTTATAACACTGGTCTACAAAACTGGTTCAGTTGCAGACAGCTTAGAAGACGCCTCAAAGGCAGTTTTTGGTTCTTTTCCGGGGCGTCTCAACGTGCAGCACCATTTCTGTTTCACTTCAGAGACGGTTTAACGACATAGCCTTCACCTTGAGGGTCTGTGTGTGTGTGTGTGTGTGTGTGTGTGTGTGGCAGGCCAAACATCAACATAAACCTGTGACAGTGACACTGAACAGTTCACCAACGCAGCCTCTGCTCATTTCTGATGCCACACTGGCAACAAGGTGCTTGAGGTTTCTTCTAATTTAAAAAGGAAAAGACACAAAAACATGTCGAATATGAATACAAAAACAAAATGTCACAAATATCTAGTTAACAATTAAACAAATCTATTATATATCTCAAGTTTGGGTTTTAAAGTGTTCAAGATTATCATGCTTAAAAAACATTAATATTTGATAGCAATAGTACTCCAGTGTAGCGATAGGTTTGGTTCACCAGTTCTGGCAGATATGCAAATTCAACACACAGGAAATGGTACATAAAAACAGGGGATTGGTAGATTAGAAGTGTGGATGCAACAGCTGGATTATCTTTCAAACTACACACTCAACGCGTTCTCTTAATCTCTTAATCATGGCACCTTCAACACAGAAGGCATGTTGCAGCCCCCTGCAGTTTTCACAGACCAAACCAGGACTGGCTGGTGTTCACTAGTGTTTGCTGGCCGACATAACAAGGCTATAATCTAAATGCTCAGTCTTTATACATTTTAAAATGTTTCCAAACTTGAAAGATCATATTCAAGACTGTCTTCAGATTTTCAATCTCATCGTTGCTGGTGAACAAGCTGTGGGCACGCAGGGCTCCAGGGTGAAACGTTCTACGTCATCTAGTGCCACTTAATACCTGATGTGACAATTTACTGTCAAAGTAACAGCTGTGGAGTCTCTGATCAGAGAACACGTGCACAGAAACAGGGATACTACCTTTTGTGGCCAGGATGTCATTTACACAATAGCCTTGAAAACATCCAAATTCGTTAAAATCTGCCAGCGGTTATGTTTTGATACATGAAGAAACGTCCTTTAGTTCTACCCTGCTGCCTTGCACATAGTCTAAGCACATAGTAGTGAACTGATACAGTACATGCACATTGGCTTCCGTGTCACTCACACTACTGCTTTCATTCCCCAGTGCCAGGCAGACAGGTGTGTCTGGTCTGTTCTAAGACTTTATATTGATTGTCTGGGATTGATTTTATGATTAAAAGACTGAGACTGGAACTATTATCTGGTGTAACGAGGATTTGAATATCCATTTGAAAGCAGCGATGCTATTGGGGATCAAATCACTGGCACTAAATTAAGAAGTTCAGCTGGAGCCCCTGTATTCGACCTCAGATTGAACAAGCTGAAAACACCCTCGGCGGGGTTTAGCTGATGAGCTGTATTGTGGATTCTGGAGGTCAATTCTTCTAAAAGAGAAAAGATCTTCTCTGTGTTCTTTTTTCTGAAAGCTTCAATTCAGCCATTCACTTTGAGAATCAAAGGCGAATATGACTGCAATATGACTTTCAGGGTTGTTTCTATGCCAACATTCTTCTGTGATCTCTATTATTTAGCAGCTCTCTTTTGTAGAATTCTAAATACCTCCCGTAAAGCCAGGAACTTAACAGCACAAACCAACAAACTCAACTTTCAGCCAGTGCATTCAAAGCTGACCTTCTCCATTAGCAGCCTCATTAACAACGCCAAATAAATCCAAGGTGGACGCTTGCACGTGACGAACAACAGCCTCTCGGGTCTGCTTAGGTGTAGTTCACCTTTAATTCCCACGCTGCTCTGGTGTACTGTAGCTGATGCAGCTGACAGAGCCCAAATGCGTATTAGCGCGTATGTGTGCTCACCGCAGCGATGGGCTGAATGAAGCAACCAAGCGTGTGTGAAAACACATCGTCTGGCCTCCCGCTCTCTGAATTAGCACCTTCGTCCATGCCAGGAGAGCACGCATCTGAGCAGCAGAGCCGGGAGGAAACTGCTGTGTGGCGACACGGCTGCGAATATTCTTAAGGACAACTATTTAATAACAGGAGCTGAAAACAAGAGCAACACACACACACACACACACACA
>JAVQJL010083112.1:62500-67835 GCA_036024295.1 Nannoperca obscura | reverse complement strand
ACACACACACACACACACACACACACACACACACACACACACACACACACACACACACACACACACACACACACACACACACACACACACACACACACACACACACACACACACGCTTGTTGTGTGGTCAGGCTCTTGGAACCTGTTTTTCCAGCTGAAAGTGGAGCCCTGAGCAGACAGATCTACTCTGATCTTAAAGGACAGACGGGACAGCTCCTTCCACAAAAAGCCAGTGGGATTTCTCCGTTGGATTTTGAATTATTGCAGAAAATAAGCTTTCCAGCAAACAATTTTTTCACAATTTAAGATTTTTGAAGCCTAAATGCTATCACCGGGTGTAAAAAGCTAACATTAGGCTATAAACGAAGTACCAGTCGCATGATTTCAGCGTCACCACCGCTCAGCGTCCAACTTGTAATCTGGTTCTGTGCCTTTGACCACTTCTACAAAAGGTTTTGGGAAAGTTTGAGTCAGAACAGTTTGCAGTATAAACCCAACCAGGCCATAAAGACGGACGAGTGAGTAGATGAGTTTCTGTGTTCCCGACAACCGCTGTGGTCTCGTTTAGCCTCTTGTTAGCAACCGCCTTATTTAAGACACGTAAAAGCTTCAGAATTCACGGGTGGGGTTATTTACTGGTGTAGTTTATGTTACAGAAAAAAACAACCTCTTAAGATAATAAGAACATGACATATAAAGCATAAAGTCCAAGGGTGAAGATTATTCACCTTTGAGTCAGGATTTTACAACTCTGGGAAGTCATATCAGCACCAGTCTCAAGCTGCAACTGGAGATTATGTTCATTGTTAAATAATCTATAGATTAAAATAAAATAATTAAAGATTAAACATTAACGTTTCCCAGAGCCCACGTGGACTTATTCGAATTACTTGTTTGGTCCAAAAACCTGAAGATAATCAGTTTACAAAAATATAAAGCAGCAGATCCTCACGCTGGGATGCTGCACGCAGAGATTACTCATTATTCTTAATAGTTGCCAATTAATGCTCTTAGTTGTTGCAGCTCCGGTTTTGTTATATGTTAACAAATTGGATTGTGATGGGGTGTTTTTCACAGCTGTTGAGATAGATACACACACACACACACACACTTTTTAGAACAAGTAATCAAGATATAATCTTCATATTAGCCAATGAGGACCAGATATTGTCTGACTTTATTCTCTTTGTTTGCTTCTTGTAAAATATTTTATTTAGTTAAAGATCTTATAAAGCTGTTTGTGTTAAGACATGTTTTATATTGAGGAAATATAATATATAATTTATATATATGTGGACACCAAACTGGCATCAGAGGCAACACTTTCAATGTTGCCAATAAAACGCCTCTCGCCTGATCTGCTCATCCAAACCAGCTTTAACATGAGGACTCCCGCTACCAAGTTTATTCTAGGCCCAGTGTAAATATGATGTAACATGATGTGTAGCAAAAAACCTCCATTCAAACAAATAGACATGGCAGCTGTGTGTCATTTCTGCTGAGCTGCTCTTTCTTCATGCTGACTGATATCATTATGGTACACAGTCTGGACATGCTGGTGTGACACACACACACAAACAAACCATACACGCACCCTGAAGTCGAAGTTGAGAGGGCTTCAGCTGCAGCGTCAGCTACAATGGCAAGACAGGAAGAGAGAGAGAGAGGCAGCAGGCGGACGATAAGAACGCAGAGAGAATCAGAGAGAAAACTGGCTGCTGCTGATGTCCAGCTGCTGATTGCACGGAGCCCCGATGAGGCTCCACCTCCACCCAAGGTTTGGTGTCAACACACACTTCCCAAAGCCTCGGGGCAAATAACGATTACTGCGGTGCAATATAGTGATAGTTACATCCAGACTACAGTGAGACTGTTTTGTCAACTAGTCTTTGAACTTTCAAACTCAATTTCCTAAGCCAACGTGGACGAGACGTCCTCAAAGTGCTCCGGGAAATTGATCTACAAAACAGTGCAAACAACTGTGAGGATCAACCAATCAATCTCAACAACTACTTTCATTATCAGTCAATATATTTATTCTGGTTTTTTATAATAAGACTTTTGTGATTTTCCAGGACCCCCAACATAAAACATGACAAAGAATGTGCTTTACAGCCTGAAAACAGCAACAGACAACGTAAGAACATGCTTTCTGAGCCTGCAACTGAAACTCCATTAAGAGATAAAAGAGAAGAGTTATCATGGGGAACTTTTTAGTGTTTTTAAGAAGGTGAAAAGAAAATGTTGGCTGAGTGCAGACCTGAATCAATCAGGCAGATCTGAACTTCCCCAAATCACATCCGACAGGAAAGTCAGTTTACTCTCTGACTCAGCAGAACGCCGGGGGGGGGGGGGGGGTTGTCTCTTAAAAATAGAAAATAAAATATTCGTTCGACACACACACACACACACACTCACAACTACCTGCAGACAAATGCCAGGGGCAGAGGATGACAGCGGGCTGGACGGTTAGCCAGTAGGTAGGTATTCTGTTAAAAGCCGGCGCCACGTCTGCGCGGCCTCTTTCTTACTTCTAATGTATTCATAAACAGCTTTGAGTTTCCAGAACGCTCACTTATCTGCAGGATTCTGGTGTTTTTCACTTTACTGGCACACCTCCCGCTCTAATGTAACATAGCCAGTGTTACATAACCTGGCTGAAACTGCTTTCTACCAAATGATGAGTTTTTCTTGCACCAAAGACGGCTGTTGGTGTTTCAAGGCGTTCAGTCGCTGCAGAGAGTGAATGAAACGACTCTACTTAAAGATTTGGATTAATGGCTGAGATTTGAGATTAGGTTTAGGAAGGTGTCGCTCTGATGTATTCTGTCTGAAAGCAGCCTTAGACGCAGCAGCTTCCCATGTTTAGGAGGGGTGGGAGGAAAGTGGATTCCCTGTTTTTTTTAACAATGTTTTCTTGTTTTTTATTCATGAATCAATATCATTTTCAGATTTTTTGTCTGCATTTCTGTCTGTTTCTCTCCCCCTCCGCCTCCCCCTCCATCCCCTTTCAACCCAGCCGGTGGAGGCAGATGAGCGCCCACCCAGAGCCAGGATCTGCTCGAGGTTTCTGTTGAAAGGGAGATTTTCTTGCCTCTGTCGCCCGGTGTTTGCTCATGGCGGGACTGTTGGGTCTTTGTAAATACAGGAGTTGGTCTTGACCTCTTCTATATGAAAAAATTACCTTTTTATGATATGGTGCTGTATGAATAAATCTGAAGTGAAAGGGGTGTTGGGAAAATGATTTGATTTGCTGAACCACAGAAACATATGATACACTGCTACCAAACAGACAGACAGCCATTAAACCGTAGCACACATGACACGGTCCTAAAGACTGGGTGGGGTGTCCAGATAAGTGCCTGAGCACTGATAAAAAGGACAATGCAGACGCTCCTGACAACCGCGAACAAAACACAAGCTGGTTCATTTCCTGCGAGGCTCAAAGTGTTCAAGGCTCAACTGGAAACGTCCTGGAACCGCACATCCAATCGACTGCAGTCCCACAAATTAGAATAAATAGAGAGCAAATAGTGCAGTAATTACTTAAACAACCAATTACTTACAAGTGAAATATCTACAAAAATAACCAATACGCTGATTCTAACGTGTCCAACACAAGAACAGAAACACAAATAATTTGTGACTTCTTGGGACCACTAGGATGACCAACCAAGGTTCAATAGTTAGTTAACTGTTTTTAACATTGTTATTTTATACATTTTGTCAAGAAATCTGTTCATTTTTTTCCTCAATTAATAGAATTATGGTTTGGTCCATATAAGACCTATAGGAAAAAAGTAAATGTCTTGTTTTGTCCAATCATGAGAAAAACTCAGTTAACAAAATAGTTGCTAATTAATCTTCTGTCAATCAGCTAATCACTTCAGCTCTACGTTCTGCTCAGTGTTTTTTTACACACTCTTGCACTAAAAAATGGCTTAAAACGATTACGTTAGTAAAATTAAGTTAAAGGACCAGTGAAAATCCACTACAACAGCACTGTTGTAGTGGATTTGTAGATGTAGAAGGTCGTGCCTTCTTCATCATCATCTCTATCAAAACTAAATCTAAATGGTAATCCTGGTACAAAAAGACTGGTATAATGTAAGGCGGGCAGAGTGTCTGGCACCACACACTGCTTGAGGGCGCAGCATGTGACAGTCTGTTGACAAGCGTGCAATGAGCCTCCAGTGAATTCATGGTTCACTTGTTTGTGTGTTTTCTAAACTATGATGGTGTCCAGCGCACGCAGGCTCAAACTGGTGCTATCAATATTTTATTTGCATCTCAGGACGCTCAACAGCTTGTATTACTATTAGGGTTCGTATCGCTTTTTCTTAGTAGAATTCAAGCACTTCCAAGGTATCTAAACCACAAACCAAACCAGACTCTCAAAGCCTTTCATGGTTACTATAAATGCCGGGAGACAACAAACAAATTTAACAAGTGGATCATTTCATTTACAACACTGTTGAAAATAAAGCATTTTTCAAGCAGTATATTTTAATTAAAGCATATTTCCTAACCTTGAAAACATAACGGTTAAATCCAGACTTTCAAGACTTTGTACAAACCCTGTATTTTCTATAATCCACACCATCTTGTATTAATACACACATAAATAAAGTTTCCTTACTCACTTGTTTTCTATTTCTGTGATGAGTGCAATGAAAATCAGCGTGTCATTAAAAATGTAATCTCATCTAATAAGGTCACATCATGTTGACTGAGCGCGCGCGCACACACACACACACACACACACACACGGTGTGAAGGAGAAATGTCAGAACATACAGTATTGATGACTTTCTTACTGAACTTGTGCCTCTAAAGTAAACAGTTCAAATGTCGGCTGACAAGAGCAGATTTGATTATGCAGCGCGCAGCCTAAAGAAACCTTGTGTACGCACACCGACGCTCTAGGACGCCATCACCGTGGCAAATGGTGCCAAGCAGCAAGTGAGAGGAACTTGAGATGTAAGCGGGGGGTCGGGTCAGAGGAGAGGCCAGGGGGGGGCGGGGGGGCTGCGACGTTACCAAAGGGTTCGGCTACTTCCTTCTCTGGCATGTGGTACTCCGACTGTATCGGCGTTTCATGTGGATGTGCTCGTCTTTGGCTGTTTGGGTTCCAGCTGCTGTTGCTAATTGCACCAAAAAATAAATAAAAGTGACCCCCCCCCCCGTTGTGTGTGAGAGGACTTCTCAAGTAAAAGAAATCTACCAGACACTCGATGAATATATAGAAGAGGAACTGCAGGAAATAAGATTTAAGAGCTGCTCTCACATGCAACCAGCTGAGAGACTTCAAGATTGCAAGACTGAACACATACAT
>JAVQJL010083112.1:0-57500 GCA_036024295.1 Nannoperca obscura | reverse complement strand
GTGATATAACTGCCTCAAAGCCTGAAGGGAAGAGTCCCTCTGTGTGGAATGGAAATAATTTCACAGTTATGACACACAAGACATTGTGAGAAGTTCATGGCATCCTAACCTCTAGGTGGCAATGTGTATGAAACATTAGCGAGAGAGCGAGAGAGAGAGGGAGAGAGAGAGAGAGAGAGAGAGAGAGAGAGAGAGAGAGAGAGAGAGAGACGAAAATTGTCAAGTTCACAGCATTGACGGCAACCGATGGCAACACCTCTTCCCTTTTGGCATACAAATTAAAAGGAAGTGAATGTTATTTGTATATTTCAACATTTCACCAATCTTATTTGTAGCTGCCCTCATGAAAAACACAGTCATTTTACAGTCTTTTTTTCTACATAACAATAGGGCACCCACTACTGTACTTTATATTTTTTATTTTATTTATTTAATATTTTTTGTTTATTTTACATGTTTTACGACATCTGAGCCTTCTCCAGGACAACCTAGCAAACGGGCTCGGTTAAAAGCTCCGGAAAACTAAAGTTAAGATTTACATTTTTAAATTAAATTTGATTAAATTTCTTACAAACTACTGACGTTTGCTTTTAGCATTTAGGCATAACTTTTATTTATTTATTTTACAATTTTGTTAATATTATTATTGTTTTTACATTTAGCTTTTCGTCCAATCATATTTTGGTTTTCTTCTTTTCTGTTATTGTTTTGTGAACATTTTGTGTTGTGTTTTCAAAAGTTATAACATAAAAGTTATGTTACATAATTAAAAAAACATTTAGCGTTAGTAGAAGTAGTAGTAGTATAAACGTAATAAAATATTTTATAAGAATCATGAAGTACATTTAGTTTTGTAAAGCGATGAAACCGGAAGTTTACCGGAAGTTGAACGCGTTTAGCTTTTAGCTTGTCAGCACCGTTAAAACTCCCGAGCTCTGCCCTTGACTGACCCACGTGAGTCAGTTCAGCTTCCTAACTTCATGCTAAACATGCTAAACGCTAGCTAAACAAACTACCTACATTCAGAGAATAGCGGGCCTAAAAAAATATTATCTAGTCTAAAATTCCTCCGGCTAGGCTCGGCTAAAATGTCCCGTCACAGTAAATCGCTGCTGTTTTTACTGCAGCGGTGCGTCGCAGTCAGGCAGGTAACAGGGCTTAAAACAGGAGGCGGCGTGCTGTCAGGCGGGTGCGGGTTCATTCAGCAGCGAACGTGGACATCAACAACCGGGAATGTGTGTCTGCAGAGACTCTGTCAGCTTCAGTCCGCAGTGAAAACCAACCAGTACAGCTTCTGTACCAAGGTGAGTCACATACAGTGGGGGATTAGTGACTGGGAACTGTGGTGCAGCTACTGACTGCATCTCCTGGCAGACGGGCGATCTTTAAAGTAGGACTAAATGTGGGTTTTACTGACTGATTGTGTCAACATAATGTAGTAATCTATACTAAGAGATATGTAACTGTGTAAAGTTGTACCTTTATGTATCCCACGGGGTCAAATGGTGTTCAGGGCTGGATTACCATATACCACACTGCCAACTGCCCCAGGGCCCAAGAAGTCCCAGGTTCATTGTCAGCGTTACTTAGTACATTTTCAGAGAATATGCTACTTCCAAGGGTTGTATTATTACCTAATATTATTATGCTTACATGGTATACATTCCTAAATAAAGCTGTGTTGAATCAAATCACCATAAAATAACTGGCTCACTGAAACCTTGGGTCGGTCTCTGGGTGTGTAAAGAACACCAACACAAGTGAGTTCTTATGACACTGATATTATCGGGGATTATTAAGGTCGTCAGGATTATAAAATAAATACCAGTCAACACTTCTACAGGGTATATCAGCGTGTTGATTGGTGTTGAATAGCCGCTCTTGTCATCCAGACAGGAGCGCCTTGTGAGGACGAATACCCTCCACTGCCAGCCTATCAGTCTGATCCAGAACCAGAGAAGAAGGAGGTGTACATCGTTCAGGTGAAAGGTCTCCCGTGGTCGTGTTCGGCTCAGGACCTCCTGCAGTTCTTCTCAGGTGAGCGTCTAATTAAGGTCTCGGTTAGAGCCCCACTGATAGGTGGACGGGACTTGTCCTCAGTATGTTGGTGTTTCAAATACAAATACAGCATGTACGTATATTAGAGGCTCTTTTTTCCAACAGTAACATGACAGTAAAGATCATTGTCCACCTGTTAAACATCTGCATCAGTATCTGCTGGGTCTTTGTCGTAACTCTTGAAGACATCTTTACTGTGCACTGTTTTCTGTCTGATTGTCTGGTAATAAATCACCAATGTAAGATGGCTAGCCTGTTTCTTTTACCGTGTTCAGAGTGTAGGATCCGTGAAGGGGTGAAGGGGATCCACCTCACTGAGGACAAGCTGGGGAGGCCGTCGGGACGAGCCTTCATCGAGATGGAGCACGAGGAGGACGTCGGCAAAGCTCTGGAGAAGCACCGTCAGTACCTCGGCCCGCGCTATGTTGAAGGTTTGTCTCTAGTGCTGGAGCGTAACGAACTACCTCTAATCAAGCACTGTACTTAAGTGTTCAGCTAGTTGTAATTTACTATTTGCATTTCATGTGACTTTACACAGTTTGTACAAACTGTAATGTTTTCAAGGTTAGGAATATGCTTGAATTCAAATATACGCCTTGAAAAATGCTTGGTTTTCCGACATAATCAGGTGTTTCATCATCAACACAGTCAGTGATGTAAACCAGACATCTTTTAATATTTGAAACGAAACGATGTGATGATAAAGGCTGTGAGAGCCTGGACAGTTTTGTTTTAGGTACCTTAAAAGTGCTTAAAAAGGGCTTGAATTTTACTCTTAAAAAGCTGCACGCACCCTGTTTATACGTCTGCTGCACTACGTTAGAGGAATACTGCTCTCTTTACTCCACTACATTTATTTGACAGCTGAAGTTACTTGTTACTTTGCAGATTTAGATCATTAATAGAAAACCTAACAGATGTAAATGATGATGTGTTATTATGGACGAAGCTCCACGTTTACATGCTGCAACATCAAAGTGGTGTACACATTTAATGTATATTATTCTGAAATGGGCCATTCTGCATAACAAGAACTTTTACTTAAGTAACGCTTCGTATGCAGGAGTTTTATGTGTATTTTCTGCTGCAGCAGGAACATCACAGTGGCAGTGATCACATGAATAGCGGCTGGATTCCATTTAGCTGCTTAAGTTCTAGGGTCCTGGTATGTTGTTCATGCTGTCACGGCTTCCTGGGATTGTTGAATAGGATAAAGCCATCCTCAACAAAGTAATGTACAGTAAATAAGGGACGACTTTAACTCTTTTAGTTATAAAAACACATTCTTCTCTTGTTTTTTTTTTTGTTTTTTTACAGTGTATGAAGTGACGAACAGCGATGCGGATGCCATCCTGCAGAAAGGCGTCCAGACTCCAGCTGATGACGGGGTGGTGCGGCTCAGAGGCCTCCCCTTCACCTGCACGGTGGCCGACATCGTCCAGTTCTTCTCAGGTAAACTCTTCACCTCCAGATTCACAGGAGACAGTGTGTGGCTACCAACCACACACCGAGTGCTGCTCCATTTTGCTTCCCCAGTGACGGCACTTGTTAGAGGATCCACTCTTCTTTTGTAAAATGAAATGTATATTTAGAGCTGGATTTGATATTATAAGATGTTGCTGCTTCTAAAACACAAATGAACAAAGTGCAAAGTAGTTTTACACAGTGGTGGAAAACGTATTCAGATGTTTTACTTTAGTAAAAGTAGTAATACTGTACCACACTGTGAAAATACTCCACTACAAGCAAAAGTCCTGCATTCAAAACCTTACTTAAGTAAATACTCCTCAAACTTAACTATATACAGTATTTCAGAAGTACTTTTGTGCAGTACAATGGTGCCTGTCTGTGTTTTTCTATTATATCTGATGTGTCTGCGTTCATGTGCATGTTGCGTTCATGTGCATGTTGCGTTCATGTGCATGTCACATTTTACTGCTGCAGATGTTTAAGGTTGATCTCATTTTAACTCCTTTTATATACTGTTTAGTAGTTTAATCTACAGCAATGCATCATGGTCTATAAGATCGTCATGTGTTTGTAACGCCGCTGTCCTGTGAGAACCAAGTGAAAAGAAAAACAGCCATCTAATTCAAGGTTGATGTTTTTTGACATAGTTTATTTATCTTAAGCAGTAGGAGGAGTCACTCGCTTCCTCCTTCAGTTTATCAGAGAAGTTCAGAATCCCCAAATCTGGAGATACTTGGTTTCCACTGGACAGGAAGCGTATGAATAATTGGAACCTGCAAGGTAACTAAAGCTGTCAGACCTCAAACCTGTAGTGGAGTAAAAGTATAAAGTTGCATAAAATGGAAATACTCAAGTGTAAATACCTTGAATTTGTACTTCACCGCACAGTCCACCACTGGTCGTCAGGTTAGCTGGTCGTCCCAAAGTACTTTTGATTGGATTAAATGAATCTCTACACGCTTTTTTTTGTTTAATGACAAACGTAAACTTCAGAATGTGTTTTTGTCGTTGCAGGTTTGGATATAGTGGAGAGCGGGATCACCATCGTCACAGACCACAGAGGAAGACAGTCTGGAGAGGCCTTTGTGCAGTTTTCCTCTCCAGAAGCAGCTGTTGAGGCCCTGCAGAGAGACCGAGAGGTCATCGGAAACAGGTGGGAAGCTGCACGTGCTCGCGTTAAAGCCTGGACCAACTCTCAGACCGAGTAAACCATGACCGGAATTATCGCGGTTATTTGCTCATCATAAAGATAAATGTCTGATATAGTTAAACCACTGTTAAACGCTCGTTGCTTCCTGCCCTTAAACGGAAGGAGAAGACGACGAACCGTCGCGTCACAGAAATAGAGGTGTGCTTACAGACAGAAAGCAATAAGCGAAACGAGCGACACCAAAGAACCCACGACCAGCTCCAAGCAGGACGACGCCATCGTCGACAAGAACGCTCACTCTACGTCAGTACTTATTTTATAATTCAACAAAAAACTGAGCAAAGTTTGTGCCAGCTAAGACGGGCAACACCACAAACCTCATCGCCAACTAGAACCCACAGAAAGTAAGAAATGACCTCACATCTGTTGATTTGTCAAATGTTCTATTAAGTTTAAAATCCTTTAAAACCACAATGAACCTTCTGATTTCTTCGACTTTAGCTCAGGAGCAAAAACCAGCCTTTGAACTTGAAAGAACTAGAGGAACTAGAACTATCGACGCCGCCTGATGTGAGATAACGTTTTTGGCCGTGTTGCTCATCCTGGAACAGGAAGTAGCGGCTGTTAGCGTTCAAATACCGACGCGCTTCGTCACCAGCAACCCCTCCGTTCACCTGCCTCCCCGTGTTTGTTGGTCTGTTGCTCAGCCGCTGTACTGCCGTCTGCAGATACATCGAGGTGTTTCCCAGCAGAAGTGAAGAGATCCAGTCCAGCTGGAGGAGGAGGACGACTTCAGCAGCTCCTCAGACCAGCCCTCAGTCAGCGACCCGGAGGACCAACCACAAAGCTGGTGAGGGGAGTGATTAAGAAGAAGAAACCTGTCTCTCAAATTTACCTTTTGTAGCTTAAACGCTGTTTATTTTGGTACGTTGGCACATAATCAGATGCTCATTTACACGGTTTCCCCATTTTTCTCTTCACTTTCTACTTTTTTAAAAAGATTTTCTGAACTAAACTGCTGTTATCAATGTCTTCTTGCAGCAAAAAACACAATTATGTCAAAATCCTGCTGTCAAATTGGTTTGAACTGAAAAGTGATTTGACATTTTCAACACAAACAAAAGCCCAAATAATACATCGCCTCGGTTAGTACAGTGGCAACGCGTGGAGATCCTTTAAAGATAATTAAAATGCTCTCTGTGAACTAATGAGCTCCTTCAGCCACTTGAAGCAGTTTAATCGTGGTGTCTGCTCCGTCAGGATCCGCTCAGAGCTCCGCCCTGCCGCTTCATTACATCCACATGAGAGGACTTCCTTTCCAGGTGTCCGGCGAAGACGTTGTCAAGGTAAAAATCAACAACACTGAACATGTTGAGATGCTGAAGATGGGTGTGCTGTTGCATTCTGATAATACTCACTTTATTAATATTCCACCTTTTTATACCATTTAAAATACAAAGACATTAGAGGCCCCTTGCACTTGATTTTCACACTGCATGTTTATTCCTCCCGCAGTTCTTCTCTCCTCTAGTCGTGTCGAAGATCCTGATTGAATGCGGCTCTGACGGACGGCCGAGCGGAGAGGCCGACGTTTACTTCAGCTGCCACCAGGACGCCATGGCCGCCATGTCCAGGGACCGACAGCACATCAGTGAGACTTAAAGATTTAATGTCAGCAGATCTGCTTCGTTTTCCACGACCCCCCGTCTGTGTCAGTTAACATTTGAATCTTCTCTCATTTTTAGGGGAAAGATACATCGAGTTATTCCTGAACTCTGTACCAGAATCTGATGGAAGGTGAGAAACACTTGTAGTTTAAGAATATGAAACGAAGAACAACACAGTGCAGTCTCTCTCTCTCTCTCTGCGTTGCTTTTGTCATGTCATATATATCTTTTAACCCTTGTGCTACCTTGCGGGTCATATTGACCCGGTGGCCCATTGTCTTGACCCAGTGTCTCCTCCAGAGGGTAGCACAAGGGTTAAACAGGAAAAGTGTGAATTTTTTAACAGATGTGATTCAACATTTTATTTTCTCCTGCAGGTGAACGGTCAACACAGATGCCACAAACACACACACACTCTCTATTATGGAATATTGTATTTCATTTCCAGGCTGACTTTGAGATCAAACAATAAACATTCATGTTGTCAAATGACACCTTCACCGTCTTTATCCAACAAGAGGGAGTTCATTACAGTTTGAGCTCCACAGACAACTTCTTATAAAGGTGTATTCTACTTTACATTTTGCTAAAGGTTAGAAATGTTACAATGTTCTTATGATTCTTCCAATCACCAGATCATGTGAAGACGAGGAGTACTAACATATTTTATTAATAATTTAATAGATTTTTTGGGTTTGTGTTCCAATAAACAGGCAGAACATTTGTCCAAACTATAAAATGTCTTGTGACCTGACAGGAAGTCAGATGAGACGACAGAATTCAAATAATTGTAAATAAATGCAAAGTCGTTGAGATTTTCACTCTAAATCTGATCCCTGATTTTGGTTCCGTCACAGAATCACTTTCATTTATTAAGTGTTTGCCTTTAAACTAAAGATTGCTTGCAGGCTTTTCCATTAAAATATAACCATGTACAGTCAGCTGAGACGAGATGGTAACACCCAAACATGTTCCAGACTCTCCAAAAAGCTTGAAACTGCTGTACAAAACACACAACACTGAAAGTGAGAAGTGCACAATAAAAACTGGTGAAACTACAGTAACTGTAAAGTGACAGTCTACTTTTACCACAGAACATTTCCTATAATGTGCAACATGTTTGCAATATAATAATTCAAAGGAATAAATAAATCACACTGAAAACGTCTGATACTTTATGAAAAGAGCTTTGTGTTGCTTCCAGAGAACGGATCTCAATCTAATTCAAGCAGAAAGGACTGCTGACTGCTACAGGTTCAAATAATCCAGTCGGACACACACACACACACACCAGTAAGATGTAATAAGTTTATTGTTGATCTAAGAAGCGTTTCATTCTCTCGTGGTAATAAGCTTCGGCAGGAAAGACTAAACTGTTAAACTGGTTTTACTGAGCTTCATTCTAAATATCTAGCAACAAAACATAAAAACAGCTGTTCTGTAAAGACGCACTGATATGCCACTTCATATATATACACACAATATATATATGTATGCAGAGAGCCATGCATTTAAAAGTGCCGTGATATGTGGAGACGTCAGGAAAGGAGTTCGATTATCCAGAGAAAAGCCTAGAATCTAAATATCTGGATGTTTAACAGGAGAGGATTTAATGCCACTTCCAGCTACTGCCAGGGTTCGTACAGCATGTTGGTTTGGGGTTTTTGATTGGTGTGTGTGTGTGTGTGTGTGTGGATGATGAAACACCAGATTATCAAGCACTTTTCAAGGAGTAAATTCAAATTCAAGACTTTGAACTAACCCCCGTAATGCAGAACAGTAAAGAAATACATTAATAATATTATCCAGAATAATCAGCTTTGTAAACTTAAACTATTATTCGGACCTCTTGGGAATGCTTATTTTAGAATGCGCTTATTTGCCTCTTTTCCGACGTCACAATATATTTGTCTTTGCCTGGGTTTTAAATTCTGCATTCAATTGTATAAACTTAGAGTGTATTAGTAATGTACATGTATTTATTATTAACTTTTTAGTGTACAAAATCTAATATCACAGTATAATTATAGAGCATTTGGTCAAAAGTCTTTGTCATACTTTTTTTTCCCAGCATCGCCCTGAATTAGATGCCACTTTGGAGCCCAATGCATGCTTCATCTGTGAGCGAACTCATTTTTCATTCATCACATATGGATCTGTATGAGACTGAGCGCAGTTGTGGCTAAAATTACAGAGCAAATAGTCCTTTTTATCTTAAAACAGGTTAAAAAGATCATCAGTTGCGTTTTTTTTGTCAATAATCCACTCTGTGGACGTTGTGGAAGGTCAGTTTTTAAATGCATGAGATGAATCAAGTTGTCTTTATACATCAGAAATCTCCAAACAGGTGCCATTTTCACTTTTTTTGGAGTGCAGGTTTTCAGCAAGAAAATACCACAGCAGCTCAGCGCACACTTTCACCCGTTAAAGAGAGGAGGAATTCTTTCTACACCAGTATTTGAAAAAAAGGAAACCTGCATCCAGACAGCTCTCAATGGCACACATTTGGACATTGCTAACTTAAAGTAACTAAAACATTGCAAGTTCAGAACGTGCAGGACTCCAACGTCGAGTCACAAAGCCAAAAAGTGCCTTTTTTCAGTGCCAGTTTTACAGGTCAAAGCCTCTGTTTGCACGTGTCTGATCGTCGCGTCTCGTAGTAAAAGACGGACTCGTTTCATTTCATGTTGGCGTCGAAGCGTATTGCTGGAGTAGCAGAGAGAAGCAGGCGGTGCACACGGTCTCCGGCAGGATGGAGGAAGGTAGCGGCAGCTCGTTGGACACGCAGCTCTCGCAGAAAACCCCACTGCAGTTCTTACACTGGATCTAGAGAAAGAAACAGGGTCAGGACCCACGGACACAACAGTCACCTCAGCTACAAACCTTGGTTTTCAAAATCATCAGGATGCTGACCGGGTCTCCGCCAGTCACCCTAATAATGACTTTCTTAAGCAAAATGTCTTTTTAAAGAGCAAGTTACTTATTATTTCACCCAATTCAGGAAGAAAGTTCATTATCAAGAAAGCAACATTTTAATAACTGCTAGCACATTTTCCCCTGAACAAAAAAAGACTAATAAACCACTATTTTTATGTTTTCATTAAAAATTGGTAAATGACCACTTAACTTTTATTTGTGTTAAATTAAGCAGCATCTGCATCAGTCCTAATGATTACAAAAAACACACCATAGAACTATAATGTTTCTTTAAACAGTTCGTACACCTTTGAAGAGTAACATTCAAGAACGTTTCAAGCACTTTCAAGGTACCTTAACCAAAACTGTCCAGACTCTCGAAGCCTTTCTAATCACATCTAAATCGTTGCTGTAAATTCCAGGAAACAAATACGACAACGTGGTCGTTTCATTTCAGATATTGATGATAAATGATAAAACATCAGATTATGTTGAAAAATCATGCATTTTTCATGTAGTATATTTGCATTCAAGCATATTTCTAAGCTTGAACCCAAAAATTAAGGATTTTCCAAACTTTCAAGACTCCGTACGAACCCGATGCCGTGCTTAGAGCTAAATGCTAACATGCCGAGCATGTCCACCATCTTATCTCAGCTAGTTAGCATGCGAACACAAGGCTGATGGGAGAACTTGATAAAGAGACTTTTCTTTTGACCGGGTGAAAGACTGGACCGGTTTTGTTTTATCGTGGCATCAGTTACACAAACTTTCAGCGAGAGGCAAGAAGTTAAACCAGCACCTTCGTCTTCAGGAGCGAGTCGTCCTGTTCGCACATCGTACAGACGGAAGGCTGGCTGATCTGCACGAAGGACTCGTCCTGCACAGAGCCAGCAACATGGTGTTAATGACAGCCAGTATGGGACTTCTGAAATATACTAGTGTTACTTCAGTTCCGGTTTGCTATCTATACAGTACAAACTCAACCGCATTAATGATGACAACAAGAGCAGGTATTTGAAGTAGTCCGCTGCTCATTCATTCAGTGACACCACTTTAATACTTCCTCTTTATTTTGTCACTGCTATAAAAACCTGAAACAGTTTAACGGATGATTAAACATTTTATTTAGCTCCTCTCAGACCTCACCTGTTCATCCTCATGGTGCGACAAGGACCTTCAAAAGAGCAGGAGAGGGGGAGAAATAAGTAAATAAAACCATTTCCTTGAATGAAAAGCTCTAAAAGCTCTTTAGTCTACTCACAAGCTGGAGCTCAGACTGGTTCTGTCCTCTGGTTCGGAGTGTAACTGCTCATTCTCCCTCTTGACAGACGGGGATTCTGGAGGAAGCTGTTGGTGAAATTCACATTGCGTAAGAAGACAGACGGGTTCAACAGGACTTTACCTGGTGTGAAGTTCTGACCACAGGTTTACTTTGGGAATGTCCTCAGGGAGTCTCCTCTCCCTCCGCGTGCTGGACGCAGCGTCCAAGTGATGCTCAGTCCGTCGCTCTCGCTCGGACCTGAAACAAGATTGACGCAAAAGGAGAATGTCACCAGCTTTATCCTTAAAAAAACAACAACACGCAGCTTCACATTAAAAGCTTTCACTCACATTCAGCTTCCGGTTACCTGTGCTTCCTCAGCTGCTCCACCTCCACCTGCAGACTCTCGATTTTGTCTCCAAAGTCCTGTTTGAAGAGCCGGTTGGCCTCTAAAGCCAGATCCCTCTCCCGCTCCGCCTGCTTGCATCTGGTTTAGCCGGGCAGGGAGGAGGAGGAGGGGGTGTCACATAAACTTATGGTAAAATGAAAACTTGATGAAAAGAAACACGGAACGATGAAAAGATGTCAACCAAAACTCAAATAACAAAAAAAAAACAACACAAAAATGAGAAAGGGGTCGAAAGCCGACGACAACAGGGAAACTCTGGCCAAAGAAGATGAAGCAGGCGGTTTGTTTATTGTTTTATTAGCCTAATGATCACTACAGTTTACACCAATGTCATGTTCACATACAATTCAAAATTAGGAAATTAATTTTGCCCTTTCCTTCTTACTTTGTCCCGGCCTCCTACACATGGATGAGGATCACCAACTGACAACATTTAGTATCAGATCAGTCCCTAAACATCAGCTCATCTCCCTCTCTTTTTTCTACTTGTTTGTTTGTGTTCTGTCCGTGTCTGTTGGTTGAAGCACTCCGGTGGTGGTCATAGTCTTTGGATTAACATGACAGCAGGTCCACTACCTGTCTGTTAGCACATTAATCCTCTTAAAGAAACTGTCCACAGCCGACTGTCGGGACATCTCGCCACCTCGCCAACACTCGTCTTACCTTTGCCAGAGAAGCATTAATGTGGTGTTTGTAACCAAATAAAAGTAGAAACCTGACCTGTTAGAGAACACAAGGACTAAGGGCCGCTAAAAGGATGGATTCAGTCCACATTACTCAAAGCTGATGCTGGAGAGCCACTGCAGGAGGTTGTGGGAAAATGGTTTGATTTTCAACAACAAAAGGAGCGTCGTACAGAAAAGAGAACATCCCTAGTTTGGTTATTTCTAGATTAGGCGGGGTTGAACGTTTGGATTCAGATTCATGACAGCGGGCGGAGCTACTGCGGCTGCTGCAGCAGCTTCCCCGCTGCCGAGTTGAGGTTTCTGGCCTGCTTCACCAGATGTTTCTCACTGATTCAATGGTTGAAAAATAAAACAATAATAATGAGAATGAGAATGAAAAAGTAACGACAGGGTGAGTGGAAAGAGAAATATGACAAACAGAGCGATAAGATGTTTTTGTAAGTGATTCCGTGAAGAAAAAGGATCAGTCTTCTGTAACAATCATTCAGGCGTCTCACCTCGTCTCCAGCTGTTTCACGGTCCCCGTCATCTGGTTTATCTTCTCCTCCAGGCGAGCGATGGCTTCGCTCTTCTGTTTCGAGCCGGCATCTGCACTCTGAGGAAGACGAGCCAGATGTTAAACCAGCAGGAAACAACAACTCTGCGCATGTTGTTAGACTCCTTCTTATTCCAACAATCTGTCGGCAGCTGTGTTGCCTTTTGAGTTTGAGTTTCGGGCGTTAACTACAACAGAGTTAAGAAGCGGGTTTCCCGAAGTTAAAGTCTGATTCATTTTTCCCCATAGATGCTGGGATTGTAATGAAACTCTTCTGGTTAAATCAGTTGTGTTAGAAACGATCAGATTCTTACATATCACTGGTGCCTCTGCCTTAATGCAGAAAGCTTCTGTTAGTCAAGTCACTTTTGTTGGCACAGCTCGGTGCTTTGTGATACGCGTTTCCATCTAAATCGCTGTTTTTTCCACAATTCTGTCTTTGTCAAGTTTTGTCCTGTAAGAATCTGCTGGCATACAGAAAGACACATCTGACTGCCAAGTCACTTCTGTGCAGTGTCAAATCACCCAAAAACATTTTTCTAATTCAAACTGAAGAAGAAAAGTCGATGCGGAAGAGAAGCGAGGCAGAAAGGCAGCCTCACCTGTGACTTGTGGCTGATCTGCTGGTTGATGACACGGAGGTCCTCCAGCTGCTGCCTGAGCTCCACCAGAGCGTCCTGCTTCTCACAGATGTCTTTCTCCAGCATCTTCATGGACAGCTCCATCTCCTGCTTCATCCCGATCTGCACCTCCAGCTCCTTCTCCACGTCCTGAACAGAGATACAGCTCCAACTTCACATACAGTATATAGATGCAGTATCAGTTAACCACGAACGAATTCTGACAACGTGTACAAATACTCCGACAGTTTTAAATTGGAAACACCAGAGCAGAAAACCACAGTTCTGAGCCTGAAACGCACCAATCGAAGCAACGTTTCCTCTTTGAGCTGCTTGCGCGTCTCGCCCAGCGCTTGTCCATCTGGTGCGGAGTCGCTTCTTAATGCCTGGAAGGAAAACACATTTCAAAAACAAGATTTTATGAATTTTTTCACTGCAAATGTACATTGTACAAATATTTAACTTTAAAGCTAATCCTGAGCGATGCGGCAGTTAAGGGGAAAGTTAAGGGGAACTCAGTTTACAGTGCCGAGCGTCCCGTCCTCCATTGTTTTTGCCCCTCGCACTGTGAAGCATGTTGGACACATCAGGTGAAGCCGTAACGCTGCCTGGAACCCATTTTCCCCAACCCCAGCATGATCATTTTGTCCCGATGCAATTCTTATAAACGTCGATGGGCGATAATGTTGAATTATGGAGGAGTATATCAAACATGAGCTCGCTGATTCATCTAACTTAAGTAGAAAAGAACAATTCAGCTGGTGATGTGTTGACCTTTCTGGACTCCAGCTGATAGGAGCTCTCCTCCTTTACTCTTTCCACGTCTTCTTGTAAAGTGATGATCCTGTTGTTTGCCACCGCAAGCTGTGGAGACAAAAGTCAGCCATCAGGTCGGATGAACAAGACGACCAGCAGAGGACGTGGTTAAAGAGGAGGATTTGAGCCGTCACCTCTTCCGTCAGCTTTGTGTTGGACTTTTCCAGAGCGTCCACCTTGGCCTGGAGGTTATTAACCGATGCACTGTGAAACACAAACAGACAGATACATCACGCGGGTTTGTCCGGCAGCCGATCGAGGCGACGAGAGACGGTCGCTCTGACGAACCTTAAATGTCTGTTCAGCTCCTCCACGTAATTCTTCTGATCGAGGATCGCTGTGATCTGACCGTCGCTGAAGGAGCAGGAAGAGAGGAAGGTGGACTTAAAAGACATTGAACATCGGCATCAGAATACAAACACGTTGCCAAAAAATGATTCTATTTTCATTTTTTCGGCATCTTACTGAGCCGGTTAGCAGCATAGCAGTGTCAGAATTGAACTGAAAGTCCTTATTTCAAACAGAAGGACGAAGCAGATCTCACACCATTTTCTAAGCAATTATTAAAAAATTATTATAGTTTTATAGCTTTATACGTTATTATAAGCTTATACATTTAATAATCTGCATTTAATAAGCGATTAAATGTTTAAGGCAGTTTTCATTTGACTGTTCCAGCCTCTTCCAGCATTTTCTGCATTTCCTTATCTTTAAGAAAAGTATTATCTTTCACCACCATGAAAATTTTAAGAAAGAAAGAAAGAAAGGAAGTGTGATATGCAAAAGGACACCAGCAGGAATTGAACCGGCGGTTATAACGGCATGCACTGCAACCATTCTCCTACTGAGGTGTCTTAGAAATAAGTTCCAGGCCGCTGACTTGACTGCGGCTGCTGTTACGTAGTTTGAGAGACAACAGTGGACTGAAATAAAAGGCAGCACTCACCCCTCTGCACTCTTACTACTGTGTCCACCATCTTTGAGGTACATTGAAAAATCAATCACCCCGACCTGCAAGAGGTAAGTGAACAAGAAACAGAAAATCAATGGCAGGTGGAGGCACACGGCAGCTCTGTGTCAAACAAGAAAAAGAATGCAAATAAAACCCATGAAGCTCCTCACTCGTGTGCACTGGTTTGAGGCACGCAGGGCGTTTTAATGCATCACGTCGAGCTGCATTTTAATACAGAACTGGTTTAGATGAACTCACGTTTTATTAGCGAGAGGTTTGCAACTGGAGAGGTTTCCCAGAACAATACTTGTTGACTGCACTGATGGCACACTGGCAGCCTGCCAGTCCTCCGGTCTCCCCCGGTCACACAGACGACCAGCAGAGCCTGAAACAGGTTCCTGAGGAGTTTTCAAATGCTGCTGGCCGTCTGTGGACTTCAGGAGCGGTCGTCACGGTAACAGCAGCTGTCTGCTGGTTTTAGAGCAATTTGACCGTAAAGAAAGACGGACTAATGGTACACAGGCCCCATTTATTCACCTCTAGGTGTGTAAAATTCAGTGCAAATACTTGTTTATAGTGTCTTTGTCGCTGCTGTATGTACATTATGGTTCTTGTAGTAGTGCTTTTGTTGCTCTTTGGGAACAATAAAGATTTAATTGATTTTGAACTGAAAAAAACCTACACAAAAACATTGCACTGTATAAAAGCCGAGAAGTTGCATGCAAGTTTTTCTGTGTTACTGCGGCTCTGCTGGAGGCAGAAGTGAGAGTGAAAGCAGAAGAACCTGAGAGTCCAGGTCCTCTCCCTTCATGCACAGATTGGCATCGATGACATTCAGTCCAACGAGCAGCCCGGCGATGACGGCTCCTTCCTCCTCCATCATCAACGCGTTCTGCTCGTAGAATTCACTAGAGAGAAGAGACGAGAGTTACACATAACGCGTAGAAAAAGACATGAACAGTAACAAGTGTCTTCTCCGCAAACACACCTGAGCAGGTCCTTTCTGTTGATGATGGTCTTCATGTAGTCAGAGAGTTTCTTCTGCATCAGAGCCAGTCGTAACCAGGCGCGCCCTCTTCCCAGAGGAGTTCTGTAATCGAACGCAGGAGAGTTACCCAAAACCCGACGACATAAAATACGTCAGTAAATAACCCCACTTGTGAATGTGGTTGAGTGTCTTAAATAAATGAGACCACAGCGGTTGTCGGGGACACAGAAACTCGTCTACTCACTCGTCCACCTTTACAGCCTCGTTGGGTTTATACTCGCGCCATTGCAAACTATTCTAACTCAAAACTTTTTAATCAAATTACAGTTTGGAAGCTTAGTGGTGGTGAGGCTGAAGTCATGTGACCGTGGCGGTTTGTTTAAATCATAACGTTAGCTTTTTACTCCTGTTCGATTGCATTTAAGCTTCAAAAATCCTAAAAGTGGTGTTTGTTTGTGAAGATTATCTTGCTGAATAGAAAAGTATCCGTATTATAAACTTGTGTTTGCCACAGAGGTTATTTTCTGCCATAATCCAAAATCCAATGGAAAAATCCCACTGGCTTTTTGTGGAGAGAACCACCGTCACCCCTGCAGCGCTCTATGCAATTGAAACAACTCCTTACAATCTTTTCTAACGCCAACTTGCAGCTGCAAATCTGTCAGTCTTCTTTGGGGAGTGGATATAACAGACTCACTTGAGGCCAGGCAGGTCTTTGACACTGGCAGTGATCTCTCCGGCCTCGGGCGTCAACTTCTCGACCAGCTCCAGGGCTCCCCAGAACGACTTGTTCTGCCCCAGGAAGGTCTTCTTGGCTGATGATTGAGAGACAGCGCTCGTCATCTTACTGGGCATAAGGATGTGCAACGGAAACTGCCCAGGAATAATCTTTTAACAGGGTTATACAGTAAACGACTAAAGATAAATACACTGACTACGGTAAATACAGAACATTTCATCCGAAAATGTGTCATTTTAATCCCTTTGCATCCCTTTGGTTGGTTTGAAAATGACGGATGGTGTTAGTGGCTGGGGAATAAGATTGTATTCTGGGCCTTAACTGTACAGAAATGTTCCTACAGGAAAGCTGCAGATGTGGCTCAAACTTTACAGACTCAGAGCCACCAACCACGCCACCAGGGCACGCGAGTGAAAGGTGCTATACGTACTTTTCAGCCCGTGTTTCAGACAGTGCTCCATCACGACGAAAAACTGCTGGAGGGGTGCGTAGTCAGAGTCGAGTGTGCGTCCGAGGTTGAGGGCAGACTCAATCAGGCCCTTGATGCTCAGTTTGGCCATGTTCATCAAGTTAAGCCTTTCAATCGCAATGGGATCCTTGGGATCTAATAAGAGAAGAAAAGAAAGCACAGGAAAAGGTTCTTATAGTCGTTGGAGCGTTGGAACATTTCAGTCTGTTCCGTATTTCCTTCAATAACACAAGATCCAATGTTTTCCACTTTAGGACCAAACACAGCAAAACCTTTCATACATTTTTAATAGAAACTTAAAACAACGGATGTTAAAACAGATGGAGAAAGATTAAATAGTTAAACTGGGAAACTATGCCAAAGCTAATAAAGCTAGCACTTAATTCTTAGCATGATAGAAGTAGAGCACAGACACAGAGGCTTTCAGTAGAGCAGTTCTACAGGTTTATATCATCCTAGTTTACATTATTAATACATGCATACATTTGGTCTGTAGTTTGTATTTGCATGGGCTGTAGTCACACAGCATGAACATCTTGACTTCCAACACAAAATGACTGCAACCAAAAAAGGTAATTACCACAATCACTTTTCATTTTAAGCTGGACAGTAACTTGCAATTTACATTTAGGCCATTAAATCCTGGGATAAAAGTGCACAGCTGCTTAATGAGGATTATCTTCCTGTTCTCTTTTATTTGCTTTCTCGACAAAATTCAACCAAATGAAGGTTTTACATTTGATTCAGACTCAAGTAAGTGACAAGCTGACATGCATTTGCATGCAGTTATGATAAAGCGTTAAATGCTGCAGATAGATTAGATGCAAATTGACTGAAACACTAAACGCTTCCGGCACAATTGAATATTCAGTAAAAAAGGACAGAACATGTCGATGCTAGCTGCAGTATTTCATGTAGCTACTGTAATACCAGAACCAGCCTGATTATAAAAACTGCATTTCTAAGAAAATGTGGTTTTTCCCTTCAATAAAGAAACTCACTAAAGTCACTCAGCTTCTTACGAGGAATCGATCGAGAACTCCCGTTACACAAAAAAAAAAAAGACAAAACGTGTGTGAGAAGGGAATTCCAAAAGAAATTTCAGCTAATCCGTTAAGCGTTACAGTTTAAGATAAACACTGTGGACACTGTGGTAACACCACAATGAAATGAAAAGCATCAATATCATCTGGAATGATACGATTACTGAAATTCTAGATGATGAATAAACCTCTAGTGTAAAAGAGACATTTCATTTTACAGTAGCGTGACAAAATAAATGCTTCTGTCCTCTAGAAGATCATTACAAGGGACGGTTGCTTCCTAAGAGCTGGACGTTGACGTGCTGCAGTGATGAGTTTGCCAACTGGCAGCAGAAAGGTCTGAGCTGCCTCCCTTCATCAGGAAAACTGTGGAGCTGCCGATCTGCCTGCTCGGTACTGAGAGAAGGCGTGGCAAGAGATGAGGAGGAGGACGGCATATATTCGGTTTTCCATTAAGTGTAAAACCATAAAGCTACAGTTCATACTGCAGCATGACTGTTCAAAACAAGTCACCTGTTCACTGACAGACTCAGTGAGAGCAAACACAAACCTATTTCTTCTGTGTTGATTGTTAGATTTGGTATAATTAGGGAAAAAAGATGCCAAATATCATCTGCCAGACACTCGTTGTTGATTTGATTTACTGCGAGCGAATAAATTCTCACTTCCTGTTTGTTTTGTTGCCCAACCCTGGCTTATTTACAAGCAGCGTCATCCTGCTGTGTAAGTCGCAGCCATCAAACCGTCTCCCACGACGTCCATCATGACACAGCTCAAACAGGACACATTACCACACTCCACTGGATGAAACGTGTAGCGTCTGGGGACTTTGTGCAATCACCACGCCCTAACAGAGATCACAGTGTGGCCGCAAACCTCTCCGGATGCTCAGCTAAAACCTGTCACGTTACCTTCATGGGCCGGCTCCGGGTCTGGGGTGAGGGAGATGTCGTTGAGCTCGCGGAGGCAAAGCCACTCGCCATCGACGGAAACGCGAAAGTTGCAGAGATAAATGGTCTCCCGGGCAGCCTGGGTGATCTTGTCGGTGGTGGGAGTCGGGGTTTCGCTCTGAGGTGTCAGATCAGACATGATGACTCAGCTGATGCGAGGCAAAACCGACACCACCGAGGGAAAAAGGGCGCAGTGGCTTTTGTTCCAGGAACCAGTGAAGGCCCCCCCCCAAAACAAAATAACAGGTTAGAGAAAAGAGGAAATCAGAGAGGATGAAAAGAGCATCAAAACAAAGGCCAAGACGGGGAAGGCCCACAGCGGCTTTCAGCAGGTGTTTGAAAGGGTGCTGCTTTTCCTCCTCTTTATGCCTGCATCCTCCTCCTCCTCCTTCTTGTTACAACAGAGTGAAATTCGCTGCTGTCTTGAGAAAGGCTGCCCTGCCCTCTCCTCCACCACCACCTCCTCCTTTTCAACCTCTTGTTGTCCTTTTTGTGCAGACTGGGGATTTAAAATGCAAGAGAGCACCGTGTTGAAAATCACAGCCCTCCTCCGGTCAGCTTAGCACCGGGTTCACTCTGATTGGACTGCCTGCGCACCGCAGTGAAATGCACAGGGTGGGTGTCGACCAAGATGGCTGACGGTGGTGCTCGGTACAGCAACACATTTGTCACGTGAGCAGATGGTGCATGCGTAAAAAAAAAAAAAGGGAGGGGGAGGGGTCCCCGGAGTAACCCAGCCAATGCTAATGATGCAGCAGAGGACTCGTCTCTCAAGCATCTACAGAGTCCCCGGGCCTGGAGCACAGGCCTGTGATTTGACAATGCAATTGTTGAGCTGGCTGCAGCAGGACAGCAACACACCAACACCAGTGAGCAACAAGGGAAATGAGATTATAAGGACACAAAGGTCCTGGATGTACACGGTTTTCATGTTATATAAAACTTTAAAAAAGCAAGGGATGTCATCAGAAAATGAACTCGCTATGACTTCTGAGCAGCCTTAAAAGCTCATATTAAAGCTCTGTAACGTTATGTGTGCCCAAACCACTTATAAATGTTTGAAAACTTTATAAAAATGTTTTATACCATATCCTAAAAAGTGAATCCTAGGATTTTATGACTAATTTATTAGCTGATTTAATATACAATTCACATACAAAGTGCATGTTTTGCCCAAAGATATTGAAATTACAAGAAGAAGTAAAAACTGCAAATTGTCACATTTTTGTAACTGGGACCAAAAGATGTTCAGCATTTTGCTTCATAAAAGATTTAAATGATTAATTATAAGTAAATAATCATGTAAATAATGGCGACCAACTAAATGATACATTGACTTATGATTTCAGTAGCAAACTCATTCCCCATAAAAAAGGCCTAATTGACTGAATAATAGTAATAATAATAATAACAATAATAATAATAATAATCTGACTCAAACAGAAACCAAGTGACCAGCTTTAAATAATTTGCCGTATTCAATTCAATAAATTGCCTTATTTTGACCCAAATCCCAGACAATATTTAGTTTAAAACTGCAATATAATGGACAGTCTAAACACGTCCAGTCAGGCAGTATACACTAATTATATTGACCTCATTGCACATTAGTGTGTGTGGTTACTTAGAGATAGACAATGCTCCTTTGACAATGTAATGAAAATGTGAAAGTAAATCACAGAGGAAACTTTGGGTATTAATTCAAGTAACTGTGCTACAGTCTTCATTTGTTATGTGTTCAGTTAAAGAAGTGAAGGACTGTCACAACTGCACGTTAGGTAATGTGAAATATGGGTGACAAACATCTAAGATTGATCACAGCAAAGCAATCAACCCAGTCTGTCAAACAACAACAACAACAACAACAACACTTGACCCACATAGAGGAATGCTAGCAACGCAACTGGACGAGGTTGACGTTAGCTAGGTTAACTGATTATTTACTTCACATTACTGGTGTTTTTATTTGTTTTTGTGCCAAATTTTCTAAGTAAATTTGAGGATGGCAATCAACTGACAATAGAGTTGTTTATTATCGTCCTAACAGTAGCTAAGTTAGCTATTTGCAGTTTTGTTGGGTCATAATGAGAGAGGGAGTTGTCAAAAGTTAGCTAACAACACTAACAAGCTAGCAACACTAACTGTAGGTACAGCTGGTATTCTTAGTAAACTGGGTTATTAAGGGGGATAACCATAGCTAGTTGGGTAAACATCTGGACATTTTAAAGGTCGTAAGCACTTACTTCTGCGCTTCGACTCGATTCTTTCAATCTTGAAGTTATATTGTCGAAGCGGAGTGGGCGACAGCGACCCAGCATTCCCAAATCTCAAGTTAGAGGAGTTTAAAGCCTCCTTGAAGTATATCACAGAGGTCGGAGAGAGAGTCTCATCTGGACTGTCAACGTGTCCGTTTTCATCCGAAGAATTTTGTCTCCCAGAACTTTCTGAAACCTCCGAAGATGACTGCAGGGGTAGACCTCCTGGTGGCATATCCCGCTCCGCCATCCTCCCTCCGGGGTCAAATTCACTTCATGTGACTGGCGAGTGGTGCGCTGTCAGTCAGCAGTCCGCTAGCTAAGCGCGGTTAGCTACTGCGGTCATTCACCGCTATGGTTAGCAGCGAAAAATATATAAACCAGTCAGTTTACTCCACAATATCTGCAGTAATCACTCCGCTTTTCGTCCTGTCCTCCACTGCCTCATCCTGACCCGGAAATAGCTATGCATAGTTAGCATATTGGTCAAATCTGTTGCTAATTTCGCGAGAGTTGGCGTGCTGTGTCAGCGGTCCAGCAATGCTCAGAGATGTGCATATGAAGAGAGATGAGTCACCAGTAATAGATCCATGACGGAGTCCCTGGATGCTCCCATGAGTCATTGCGATGTACCCCGGCGCTCTTGTGCCTCTCCTATTTCTAAGACTCTCTGATGAACTATTTAGATATCCCTGTGTTAAAGAGACACTTTAAACATCCAGAAATATCCCAGCTTGAGGGTAAACAATGAATTTACTTTTTACGAACTTTTACGAAAATAAAGGCATTTATAATATGATATTAGATTTATAATATAAGAGAATGAACACTTTTATTCGCCTTAAATGACTTTGTGCCATAGTAAATTAATAAATATGTAAACATATATGTACACAGGCTATAGAATATCAAGAGGTGCAAATGACAAATGATCAATAGAGTTTAGCTGTTAAACCTACTGTTTATGGTGACCATGGTGAATAAATTCAGTTTAAATAGCAGGTTAGAATCTAACACACTTATTAAATCAAATATCAATATAGGATGAATAAAGTTTCAACTGGATTTATAGTTCATGGTGATTTTTAAGTGTGGACCTATAAAACATGGTTAGTTTTAAGATTTCTCCCCTTAGGACGAGAGAGCTCTGCAACACATGTAATACCCAAAATGGACAATGGGAGGAGATGCAGGACTAATGATATGGACCCACATGGCAGGAGTTAACAGAAGCTGGAAAATGTGCTTTCTTGCTCCAGGGACATGTTACTGACTTCATTCCTTTATCCTGACCAGCTGCACCTCCTACGTCTGACATTTGTAGCATTTAAGAACAATTTGAAATAATATGCCAAGACATAAATGTTACGTTTCCCATTCAAACGTTTGAAATGTGTTTCCAAATGTTTTTTCACGTAGAGAGTAACTTTACTTAGCTCTCACAGAACAAGACATACCATTTAAGGTTTTGTACTTGTCAGATTCTGGCCCCACTGTCTCCAGTGTTCACCAGCATGACGTCATGACATCAGGCAAACTTTTCATTAAAGTCCAGTAAATCCGTGTTAGACAGTCTGCATTACATCACTTTTTTATGCATTAAATCATTTTTTTTAGGCATAGTTTAGTTAGTCGGTCCACAGATCATGACGAATGCCACCAGCTAGGAGCTCCATGTGCCTCAAGCATCCTCTTTCAATAACACGCATTCATGACAATATAAAACATTCTTCATATTTTTAGCCATGTTAGCGACAGCCAAGGAATGGCAACGTTGGTCATCCCACCACTTTGGCCCACCACTATTGGATGGATCGCCATGAAGTGTTGTACAGACATTAATGGTTCCCGGAATACAAAATCGTAATGACTTAGATGACACCCTGAATTTTCCTTTAGCACCACAATGACATTAACATTTGTGGTTTTGAGTGAAAAGTCTCAACTATTAGATGGATTGCAATGACATTTTGTAAAGACATTTATGGCCTCAGGATGAATTGTGGTAACTTTGGTGATTCTCTAACTTTTCATCTATCACCAGGACCAGGTACAAAAATATAATTATTCCAAAAGTTTGGTTTAAAACAAACATTTCCATCATCCTCAGGTGTACCTTATGTTTAATGCAAACTAGCAAATGTTAGCATGCTAACACGCTAAAGGTAATTATAGTATATGTAACACCCGCTAAACATCAGCATGTTAGCATTGTCATTGTGCTCATGTTAGCATGCTGGTGTTATCATTTAGGTGTGTAAGTAAGCACATCCTCACAGAGCTGCTAGCATGACTGTAGACTGTTTACAGTACAATGACTGATCACATGTAGGATACTCGCTTGCTCAAATACAACATATTCATCTGGCCAGCAAAACGACACACAATAAAATAATTAGCAATTACTTACTGTGGTATTCTTTTTATGTTAGATAACTGAGGACATTTTATTTGCAGAAATTGGCGTTAATAGGAATTTAAGAAATATTATTCCTGAAATATATGACCTAAAAATAAGTTGCCCAGGTGTTTTGTAAAGCAGTCAAAGTTGGGCCCAATGCATGGCCTAAAGGTAGAGGAATTTCAGTTTCCCCACCCAGGCCTCTGTCACACAATTTACTGTACTGACAGTTACCACACTGCACTGAAACCTCACATCTGTCTAAGAACATCTGCCCAACAGCTAATCCACTCATTAAAGCACGCCATCTTTTCTCACTAGTCTGAACATAACTGATCAGGACAATAGTACTTTCATGACCTGATTATAATACCCTGTCAAACTGTACAAAGTATCAAGTTGCGTGATGGTTTTCAGACCCTGTGCTTTTATGTAATTCATGGAATTCTTGGGAGTGTTTTTAGTTTTTTCCCCTGTTTTTCCACTTGGCGGACATTAATCCAGCTCTTGTCTTGTCATATGTGTTTATGTCCTGCTTTTTCACTGTCCATCTCCATTTCCTTGTCCTGACTTCTGGCCTTCTGTTTGGTTTTATTCCAGGGTTTATTGATGGTTATTTTTCACAAAATCTCCAATGTTTGTTTATGGATTTCAGGTTGAGGCATGTGTGTAACAACTAGAAAACCAGTTTTTGAAACACAATTTTTCTGGATATGGAGATAATGGCCAGTGGGTCAGAAAGAGGTCAGAAAGTCAAAACTTCAAGTGGTACAAAGTCATAAAGATGCCTTGTTAAACCCACATTAACATACGTCCTTGATGTCTTTAGCCTTTTAGCACCGTATGCTTTAGCAGCTGCAGTAGCAATTTAATGTAACCAAGCAGTCATGGAGGCAGCTCAACTGAGGAGTTGACATTTCTGAGAAAAGATTGTAAGTGTTATTCTTTTGTTTCTTTTTTGTTAAAGGTCAGTGACATTTCTGAGACTGTGGAGAAATAACCAGCCCAACAAATAAAATGCCTTTTCATGAAAAAAATGCCTTTCTGTGTGGAGTTTGCATGTTCTCCCTGTGCCTGCGTGGGTTTTCGCCGGGTGCTCCGGCTTCCTCCCACAGTCTAAAGACACGCATGTTAGGTTGATTGGTGATTCTAAATTGGCCGTAGGTGTGAATGAGAGCATGAATGGTTGCCTGTCTCTGTGTTAGCCCTGTGATGGACTGGCGGCCTGCCCAGGGTGTACCCTGTCTCTCGCCAGATCCCGAAGCTGGGATGGGCTCCAGCACCCCCCGTGACCCTCTACAGGATAAAGCGGGTATAGATAATGACTGACTGACTATTGCCACACAATTGACTAACTGGAAACCTACTTAGTTAAATTGCTCTATAATGAAATGTCGTGCAATTTTGCCCATTTTTAATGTCATGATGTGGTTTGAGGAATTTCAGAGAAAGGGGAGGTGGACCTGCGTTTCCTGGAATAATTTTACATCAAAGGCAGGAGCTGGCACAAAATAAAACCCTGTTGAAAGACAAGAGGGATGAAAGGGCAGCATGAAACATGAACAAGAAAATGCTGACATGCTTTGGGCGGTAAATGTGTAAAAGCGCAGCTGTTTTGCGTTACACATTCACGTATGAGGGACAATCCCTTCTCACGCTTACTTGTCTGAGATAATTCGTACTGATGTTAGCCATAAAAATATTTTGTGTTATGAATAAAAACATAAAATGATGTTTTGAGAACAAATTTCAACTTGAAAAAGTAGCGAAGGTAAAAAGCACAAGAGAGCCATCTCTCTGCAATGGCATGTTCAGGTAAAAGTGTCTATCTTGAAATAGAAATTACAAAATCATGGTTATGAATTAATTCCCTCAAAATGTTGTATATTAGTTATGACACACAGCCCCATGTACTTTAACTATACAATTATTTCTGCTGTTTTTTGTGACCTTCTTAAAAATCCCCTCCAGGCATGTTTTAACATGTCTAGAAATTGCTCTATTTTGAACAATAATTTGTATCTGATATGTTCTTTTCCCCAAAAAAGTGCAGTTATCTTGTTAAAATCTGGTATACGACATCTACTCCTTCTCTTCCAATAAACATCCAGAATCTATAAAACAAAGCTTTTTTATTTAACGGTAAAGTCAATTGTCAGTGTGTGTGCACTGGAGGCTTCAAATTTCCACATCACACTTTTGCAAGTTAAATATTGAACCGGGATTGGCTCAAATTATTTGTGATGTCACAACTCATGTTCGTAGGTCCGCCCCCTGAAAGTGGGATCTTCAACTAGCACGTAGAAAATCTCAATTTTCAGCAGGTGAATGTGAAAATATCCTTGAAAAGCACTCTTCTGAACTCAGAGTTAAACATTTACAAACCTAAACTGGATGACATGGGTGACACCATTAACATGATATGAATTCAAATATCCTCCCAAAATGAATGGAAAAGTCAAATTGCAGTTCAATGCAACACACTGTAATACCAATTACTCAATTTGACCATGTCATCAGTAATACAGTATGTTTTTTTTTTTTTAAAGCTTCACTAATCGATATCTTAATATTAACAAGATCAATATAAAAGGTGTTGTTCATATTGATGAACACAAAGAGAGTTGTTGCCCCTCTGTAGCTCTATTGAGCTTATTGGCTTCTTTTAGCTCATTGTTTTGTTTATCCACCTTATTTATGTTATGCTCAGTCTTGCCTCTGTCAGCATGCAGCTATTTTCAGCAAACACACTCTGATATACCCATTATATCATTATTATTATGGGTTTAAAGGGTTTATCAGAGCAAAAGTTAGTGAATGATACAGAGAAACACAGCAGCTAAATAAATAGGCCTATCATTGCACTTACTGCACTATAACTGTATTTTATGTCATTTTATATATGTATCTATCATTTTAAAACATTGTGCAATTTTATTCTGAAATAGCTAAATTAATATGTTTTGGTACATTTAATTAAGTTAAATTAAATAGGGGGTTAACGACTGGCGGCATTTATAAGGCCTTAAGTCCTTACTGGACCCTTATAAAAATATGTTTAAGGTTGGGGCAAAAACCTGGAGAGGAATTGATAAATTTCTCTGACTACTAAGACCACAGTAGAGACACAAGGGTCAGGGACCACGAGATTACTGTGTTTAGTCTAAAATCAGGATAAATACAGATCTAAACTCCTTGGTTTTCCACTTTACCAAAACCTTTTTACAAAAAAATCTTATATTTTATTTTACACTTTGAATTGCCTGTGTTTGATGTGCTATATAAATAAAGCTGACTTGCCTTGCCTATCTTTGGAGTTGGCGGAGGCCAAATCAGAGCTAAAAAAGTAGTCCGTGCATTTGTCAGACTGGCACAATGTTGTGCGTCTGCCGCATGTGTAGCCTAGCTGTTTGCTAACATGTTAGCCACCAGGGCTGCATGTCTGTCAGCTAGCTTCTTCTGCCTGTAAATAGTTGACGCATCAACAACGCAGCTTTGAGATGTCACCTTCATCTCTTATTTTAATGTTCTGTTTCATTATACCACAGATTCTCGTGATTAGGGTTTCTTTTCTTTGCTAGCTACTGCTGAAGGAGGCACAACTTGCTAGCTTGAACGAGAGAGTAAAGAGAGACACGTTATTGAAGTACGCATGCGCGAAACCGAAACACGAGTTTTTGCGTAAATTGTGATAAATATTACCAATAACTGCCCGAGTTGCTTTGAGTAAGACTTGTCACTACTAGTTCACGTTATTTTATTTCGCTACAGTCAGTCAACGGATGGGTTGTCGAGCTAGCTAGTTCGAGCATTGCTAACATAACTGCAGCAGACTTGTTTGCAATTTAGCTAATGGTCAATAAAGAGGTATTAGGTAGGCCAAGCATCACTAACAACATGTAAACAGAGCTTATGTTATTTTCTTAATAACATTAGTACTTACTAATATACAGAAAATAGTGCCAAGAATATCAGGTATGTTTGAACATTTTGTTAAACTATTCAGATATCAGCAAATTTAATTAATTAAATTTATGCTTAAACTGGCAAAAGTTAGAGCAGGTGATCCGTTTTACAGAAATGTTTTACTGGAAATTCCCTTCCTTTGTGGAGAAATCTTGACAACGATAAATCTTCTTCAGGTAAGCTAACAGGTAAAAGACGAGTTAATGAGGTGTACTTTGCAGCTATTTTGGACGTGTTGTGGATGGATAATCTCAAAGGTTCATGATGGAGTCTAAACAAAATAGTCTGGTCTATAGCTGGACTTTGCAGCTGTGGTGTAAGAGTTTCATCCACATTTTGAAAAGGGATAGAAACTTAATAACACACCAAAGGTCAAAGGGTGCATTTCATTTGTTTCAAAATGTACTGGGATATGTCCAGGCAAAGATACACGTTTCTAAATCCTCCTATTCATCCACCCTAAATAACTTATTTTCAGCTGATTACTTTTAACCTGTTAAGTTTAAGATGATACATCAAGCCACTGTTTGGGTGAATAATGTCTGTTATGAAGGAAGGTAATTTATCTTGCCCTGTGGCCTCCAACAGGTGGCGCTGTAGATCCGAAAAACATAATTCACAGCTGAAATAAACAATCAGCAAGCGCCTCTTATGAAGACACTGCAACAATCCTGCAATACATTGTAGAGAGGTGCTGGTCAAAATATCCCACTGAATATATTCAACTGTGTTTCCATAAATCACTGATATTTAAAGCAACATTTCTCGAGTCTTAGTTTTGTTTTTCAAGAATTTTCAAGACCCTTTTGTCTGGACTTTTACATTTTTTAATTAGAATACATTTATCTATATTTTATTGTATGTAGTTTAATTCTTTTAGCAACCTGTTGTTTTTTTTAATTGATTTTAACTTTACAAAACTATGAATTTGTTCATATTTATGTTTTTAACACCCCCACAGATTGCTGACTTTGTGTTGAACTGTGTGTTAAAGCATCGACCCTGCCTGGCTGAGCTGTATAATGACTTGGTTCAATGGGGGGGTGAAAGGAAAAACACAGATAGAGTGATGATGGTGCAGCAGTTTGACCTCCCACCGGAGGAGTGGCGTTGACAGAAGGATGGTCCAGCAGATAGAGGCGGCAGCATGCTGAGCGCAGCCGCCGCGCAATGCCACATACAAACTCACCCGAGCAGTGGAAGTAGACTTCTTTACCTTCATGCCACCGCGGGGGTGACAGCCAGAGCCAAACACACAGAGCCAGGGTCACAACTACAGCGGGTAAGTCCTCTTCTTGTTCCACCTTGAAGTTGCTGACATCCGAAACTAGTTTCTCCAGGCCCCGTGTGCGCGCGTGTGTGTGTGAAGAGGCGTCTAAATCACCATACAATATCCTGTTCGTTTCCCTGCAGCGTGGTGCCTCCAGGACTTTAGCGACCTCACCGTGTTTCATGTCACTCTTCATGTCTTTCGAGTCATGCTATCTGAGTGGTCTGAAAATGTATTGAAACGCGTCCTCATTCATCACACGCTTTAAAACAACAAGTGGCTTGTGCGTAAAGGCGCAGCTGGTGTGTGTTTTTGTTTTGGTCGAGTCGGCATGACATTTCAAACTCCTGTGCTGTTTTGCTTTTTGATTTCTGGCGACAAAGCAGCTCCATCCCATTATAAAGTGTGCTGCTGTTCTGTAAAGTGTCTTTGAATGTATCACAGGATTACTACAGTTGTTGTAATGATGCACAGCGAGTGTCAGCATGACATTTGTTGTGTGCCTGTGGTGCTTCTGTGATCACATGTGGTTGTATTGTGTTTTTGAAATCAAATCAATTATTTGTTTTTGGACCAACAACAGGTCTATAATAAGACAGGATACCTGTGATGTGTAATTCTTATATTTTTTTGTCTTTCCTTTGAGTCAAACAGTTTGGTTGTGAAAGACTATGTGAGTGTGCATTGTGTCCACACAGAGCAGAGAAATTACCTCCCCTGTGTTACTTTTGTCAGGTCAAACATCAGCAGCCGCTCCGGTGATCCGCTCTGCTCAGCCCATTCACTAAGGAGATTTATCACACGCAACCGGAAGAGATGAGCAGCAGCAAGAAGTAAGTGACTTCAGCTAAATTTACAGGAGTGCTTTTCACTCTCGAGCACATGCTTGACTTTAATGAAATGGAAGAAGGCACACTTGTGTGTGGAAGAGCCGACAAACTGTTACTGGTGCTTAATATAAGGAGGAATAAATGCTTGTAGATCAGGTGCACTTCAGGAACAAGAACAAGTGGCGCTGTAATGAGGCTGATAAGTTACAACATGTGCTCCGGCTGCCAGGAAGGTGACGATTTATGCTCTCCACTGCTCTCAGAGAGGGTGGGCTGGAGCGGACATTGCTGCATTTCAAGTTCATATAACATTGAAATCATATCTGATTTCAAATGTGAGCTGCTCTATTTGCTTGCCTGATGTACCCCCTCTGTATAGGCGAAACTCCACAGGGCTGGGTGCTTTAAAACGCTCCGTAAAGGTCGTTTAAAGTTCAAACATGTTAAAGTTTAAGCGTCCAGACATGAACAGCCATGTAATTGCTTTTGCAGGAATCATAGCCCTAGAGAAAAACATACCTCAGACACAATTGAGTGTAAACTAGAGTGACCCTGAACTCACCACCTTTTTGTTTCTTTAATGCTGCACAATCACAGCTGTTATTTAGAAGCATGACATTGGATCTTAGAGGGAAACAGGCCACAGTGGATGAGCGTGTTTTTAAAAGAAGAATACATCCAAACTGTCGGAGAGATCTTTTTAACATGCGGCCAATCAGTCGCCCAGGTGACACTGCATTATTATGACTTTGCATATTTTTCTGCCGGCTGTCAAAGCCATCACCAAACTGTGGCCCCTGCTGATGCAAAAGAAACGCACCAGCAAGAGTTTGAATTCATTCAGTCATCTGGAACCTGCATTATCTCGGCTAATTCTTCAAATTTTGAGACTTACAAAAAAAGCGCTTACAAAGAAATGTAAATCTGTTGCTATGCCAATAATACTGATCTCCTCAGGTCAAGGTCCAAAACACAAAAAGGAGAAAAAAGCAGATATTTAAATTCAGGTAAAAATGCTTGAATATTGAGACAGAATAGCATCAATGGAGTGATTTAAAAAAAAAAAAAAAAAAAACCCTGCCATTTCACATTTATCAAGCAATTGCAGGATGTTAAATCCCAGCTGAATCTTTAGTTTCCCATCAATGACCTCCATTCATTGAGAGTAAGTCGTGGAATCCTTTAGTGTGGTTTGTGTGACAATTACCAAGAAACAAATTGTTGAATATCAACATCACGCACAGTGAAAGCTACTGTCAGGGGAAAAGCCAAGTGTGGCTATTTAACAAACTGTAGAAATCCTTTTTACTGTGTGGAGAAGCCTCATTGAGGTTCTGTGAAATCTGCTGACATTTAGCCGTCCTTGCACGAGGGTTTTGACTTTGAAAACTTGGATTGGAGTGCAGGATACTAGATACGTGACCGTGACACGTTTATTCACATCTCATGCAATGACTACTGCACATACTGTATACCATACGTCCCGACGCCTTCAGGCTGTGTGATGTTTCCATAGTTTAGACACACGGGCGACAGTCACATCAGCTCGGATGCAGATACCACATTCTCTTCTCTAAACAGATAGTGAATGCAGGCTACATGCAGATTACCGTCGGACAGGGAGACACGTTATCTGTGACGTGAAAGACCGATAACGACTAATATACAATCAAGAGTGCAAAGTAACAGCTTGTATAGTTTTGATTGCTTGCACAGCCTGTAATAAGGTTGTTTGAAATTTAAGCAATGTGATCACCAATACATTAATAACTTAAACTATTGATTTAAAGGAAAAATCCACCTTTTTCCAACATGTTTACTCTCCTAAAAGCACACGTCTTGTAAGTGTAATTTTTTGGGTTCTTTTTCCATTTTCCTCTTATTCCTGGTAAATAGACAAATGTCATGACGTTAAATTTGAGATATTTCCTGTGCAGCTGTGAGGGATTTTGATCTGAAACATGAAAGGCAGACGTGAGACCAAAAAATGTTTTTCTACATCACAACAAAATCCCAACTGAGCCAGTTCCAAATTTGGATCAAGTCAAGGTCAGCCCTGGACGTTATCATCAAATCCTAAACAAGAAATATTGTGTAGTCACTATTGTGGTCAGTATCACTTGAGAAAAATGCGGTTTTGCCTGGTTTATAGACAGAAGTACAAATACATTAAGGTCACACACATGTTAAACATAAACAAGTTACTCAGAGGCTCTGAAGAATCAAAGATATTTTGGGGGAAAAAGATGCATTTTGTGGCACAATATATTTCTGAACTGTTGCTTTCTGCTGCAAAGTACGAGGCAGTGTCGGCAGCCTGCACAGTACACAAGAATTCTGCACCATCATTGTGTTTGTAGTCCCACTGCTTAACCTGCTGCTTTTGTGTTAAAGCCGTTGCAGGCACACAATATTAAAACATGTGGTAGAATAACCAGACATTCATCAGACATTCACATGGTAGCTTATCTTTCATTGTGCAATTTTAAATTCTGTAAAGAGTTTGTTATATTCCTAACTGATATTCTCTTTGTTGATTTTTAATATAATCTTTAAAGCCAGCGTTTATCATTTTGAAATGTCAAAACCACAAAAACCAAAACCAGAAACTGTGCCAACTAATTTCTATTACTGAAACCGATCCCCAGGTCTTTCCTGTGAGGGTTTATTCTGATTGCTGGCTGATTGTTTTGCCTCCAAACTAAAATTAATTCTAGGGGAACAAAACAGAAACCATAAGAGTTCAGGTAAAGGTACATGTGGTGATCATCAGCGAAGCTGAACAGTCTGCAGGTAAGAGCAAGTTGGCTTATGAATTGTCTGCTGTGCAGTGATTTGATTTAGGGGTGAAAAACATTGTGGGAAATGTAGGAAGTCACTTTCTCAAGTAAACAGACAAAAGCAGGACTAGAGGGACAAGGTAAATTAAATGCAAAATACTTCACAATAACTGGAATGCACATAAGATCACACACATTCGAAATGCAGCAATGACAGCAGATTTAGTCTTTTAGTCTAACATCATTTCTAACCCATAAACTTTTTAAAAACCTGCTGAATAAGTTCACTAAAGCATGTTTAAGTGTTAAGTTCAGTGTAGAAACACAACTTGGGGTGCAGTGTCGGGCTGAGGGGAGTGTGGCCTGTTATGTCCTTGATCGTTCCATAGGTGGCAATGGAGGAAGTAGGAAAGCTGATGAAGTCCAGAGATAAAAGACCAGCTTTTCACTGAACCGTGGTGTCTCTTTAAAAACTCTTTACAAGTCCTACAGGGTTACACATCGAAGCTAAAGCAAGATGATTGAGTAATCAATCAGCCTACTGGATCTACATTTTGGGTAATATTATTAAATTAACCCAGCTGCTTAAAAATGAGCCTTTCATTATAAATCAAAACTTTCTCCAGAATCTAAAGGTTGCTTTTTATCATAAGTTTGACCTTTTAACCTTTTTATGAAACACTAGAAAGTAGAAATACTGCACACTACACTAACACAAGTACTACACATACTGGTAGTCGATATGTTCTGAAAGTGACAAAAACCTTTTATTCCTAGAATAATTGTAGTTTGTGGGTTCAGTAGCTTGTACACAGACAGGAAGTGTTCCAGTTATTAGCTATTTTTTTGTGTTGATTGGAGAGTTGTTTGTCCACACTGAGCTGATGTGGTCACAGGGTGGCCGGTGACCGCCATCAGTGTTTCTTTCTCCTAGTTAAAATAACACTGATGATTTGGTAGCTTTTCTTCCTGCTCTGCCTTTTCAAAACAAGACACCCGATGATCTGAATCAGTTTAATATATGTGACATGAATATTATGCGGCTTGATGCAGAGAGCGTCTTCTCATGCTGTAACGTCCTTGAGCAGGGTTGCTGAATCCTGACCACCTGGAATAGTATTGTTCTGTAGCTGACCTTTGACCTCCTGAGAGCGTCTTTGAGAGCGCATCTCCCTGCCATTTTACTTAGCCCATGCTGTCCACTCCACTTTGACCTAGAATGGATTAAATGGTTAGAGAACATTACTCAAAGTATTAATGACGTTATCGTATCAAATACATTTCCTCAGTTCAAAGGATTACCGGACACAGGAGCGACATTCAATTATTGCCTCATGAAAAATAAAATCTTTTTTATTCTCTTTATTTATTAAATTGTGATCCCTTACAGTAGTTACTTCTCAAAGGGGAAAAGACAAACTTTTATAATCACTACTCTGTACCTCCCCACCAAAAATAACATAATTATTAATATGTGAGTGGACAAACAACTCTCCAATCAACACTTATCAATACTAATGCTAGTACTTCTACCACTCCTCCTCCTTCTACTATTACTAATATTATTAATTATAATGATCAATATTATTATTATTACAAGCTCTGATTTTCTGTGGCAAAATGTGACTCAAAATGTAGATAAACAAATTTTTTAATTGAAGGACAATTATTAACACTTAGTTAATCAGTTGTGTGTGTGCTATGTGTTGGTGAACCCTGCTGACACTGTTCATCCCGGCACAGTGTCCAATATAAAGATGTGTTCAATGTAAATATGTAAATTAGCTGTTTGTGTAAAAGACTGCAGTGATTTTTTTCTTTTTTTTTTATAGCAGCCACTCACTCAGCATGCAAGTAGCTGACAGAGTCCATACAGTATTAGCCCCCTCCACAAAAACAAAGAAAAGGGTCTTTCCAGCTACAAGAAAAAGTAAAAAAAGAAAGAATCCTTTGCTCACGTAGAACGCGCATGGAGTCGTCTTGGAATGCAGCGGATGGGCCAGCCTGTCACGGGCTTGTGTGTGTCTTGTCACTTAAGTAAAGCCAGCGTAATCCTGTAAGGGCGGATGAGTAGACAGACATGTGATGCCCCACTTGTTTCTTAGGTGGAGGGTGGTGGAGAGGGGGGGCAGGCAGGCATTACCGGCCAGATGGAGAGGCTTTGAAGTGTGTGTGTGGGCGTGTGACTGATTAGACACAACACTTAATGATACTTTTTTCAGATGAGTTTTTCAGTAATAAAACGCAACACCTTGTTCTAGTGTCTAATAGGTGAAGTGCAGATGGTGTCGGATCCAGATTTTGATGAGTTCAACTTTAAGTGAGTTGTGCATTTTGTTTGCGCATGAGCAGCACCAGTCACTCTGGCCATCACACCCAATTAGCAGAGACTTCCTGTCCTCACCCTCACCCCCCTCTGCTAGATTAAATCCACTACATCGTAACTATCAACTGCGCACTTTGCCCTCCTCAAGGACGACACACATTCTCAAACTTGAGGGTGGTTCACTTATTGAAAAGCAGATCTCAAGGTGCTTTCTCAGAGCTCCGAGGTAGTCGTGTAGCGTGTCTGTCAATGAGTCTTTAATGGGCGGAGATGAGCGCCACCAGCAGCACCAGACTGAGCCCCAGTCCGAACTTACTGCAGGTGAACGAGCCGAAGCGCTATGGCTCCACGTTGTCGCTGGAGGAGAAGTGTGAGCAGTCTTTCTTCCTCTTTTACTACTACAGGATGGAGGATGAGGCGGTGCTGGACCGGGGGGCATCCTTACTCAAGCACATCTGTGACGAGGAGGAGGTAGAGGGTAAGTTCGATTTCTCTGCATGTGATAAAAAAAAAAGTTTTGAATCTCTATATTGAGTCATTTGTCTAAGAACGATGCTACCTTAAACCAATCATTTTCCTAAACAACCTCAGTGAATTTAATTTTTCCAAAGCAAGGGTGCTTATTGAGAAGAACAGGAAGGGTGTCGTTTAGCCTTTCGGAGACTGCCAAATTTCACACACTTCCTCCACGTACGCTGTGACGCTCACCTGTTTAGCGAGCTGGCTCGAGAAAGATGTAGAACACAGCATGTGATCCTGTGTTTACCTCACTAATCCCCTAACAGACAGACAGGACAACAGACAGACAGAAAGGAGAAAAATAAACAAAAGTGCCGGTATGCCAGCTAAAAATGTAGTTGATAACTTGTAAGGAGTAAAACTAAGATATAGTAATATTATGAATGTATTCTATATAGTAATTGACTGGTAATCATTAAATCTTGTTTGTAAAGCAAATTTCAAAATTGAGTGAACCCGTGTTAAAGTTTCTGTCTTAATAACATAATCAGATAAGGTGTGCTTTTGTAGTTGCTTTAGTATTTTAAATGTTACATCCCAAACACGTCCTTGCTAAGATATACTACATTGCTCTCATTTTGGACCAAGTTGGCATAGAGCCAGCTAATTGCAAGTTGTTTTAGTGAAAATATTTTCAGCCCTCAGACTCTCCTGTGCTCGTGGTCCTTCTTGTTGTCTAGGAGCGAGGTTAAGTTTACATGGTGATGTCATCAGCCTGCACCCAACATCACGGGTTTCTTGGTTCCAGTCCAGCAGATTAAAGGGCCTGGCATGGAGCCAGTTGCACCATCCAAGAACCTCATGTTTTGTTTTTTTGGCAGAAGTACTCAAACAGGTTCCAGTAGCCATTTGACTTTTTTTGTTTTTGGCGAGGACAAAATCCAGGACAAGAACCCAGATTTGTTTTCTCTAAGTGACTAAACTCAGAAAACTGAATTGTAGTTTGCATTAAATTCCATAATGTTTTGTGCTCCTTTACTACAGATCATGTATGTTACATTAAAATGCGAGTTTCATACATTTTTACATGGAGTTTCTTCACCAATAAACTATTTAGTTTCTGAACAGTGTGAATCTAGTAGACCCATCATTCAAACTGGCTAGCATCCAACTCTGAATAACTTCTGTCATGACAAATAATAATGTCAAGACATGCCCACTTTAAAATGTTCAGATCAAATTCCTACCAACATTATGTCCCACCTGCTTATGCTGTTTCCCTCAAATGCATCATGATACGGAGGCTAGATACTCTCAGAATGGCGCTTCATCTCGACTTTACGCAAGCTTCAAAAGTCTTATTGATTTTCACACTGTGCAGAAGCAAATGTAAAATAATGGCTACGTCGTATGGTTTAACTGGTCTGCGGTATGTTTTGATTTGTAGTAAACTGGTCTGATCCTTTTTAAGTAACTTAGTTGTACACATGATTAAAATAACAGAGGCAACGCTGGAATTTGCACAGCAATGGAGGTCAACATTTTATCAGGTGTCACCTCAGCTTGAACCCTGCTTCAACCTCTCACTTCATGTGCGTAACCAGTGCCTCAGCTGTGTCTGTGTGTGTCCTCGTCCGCTGGCTAAATCTCTTTTTGTGGTCTCCGCTGAGCTCCGTCTCCTCCCCGCGGCTCGCTCACAGCCGATTACAAAAAACGAACACAAACAGATGAGGTAGCTTGACATTTCTCACATTGTACAAGATAAAGGTCTTTTATCTGACCCTGATTAGTCTGTGGTTTCACTGCACTCTGTGTCACAGACCGTGTCGATGCTCAACAGAGACGATTCCGTTACGCAGCCTAAACACTCGCATGTGTGACCTAATGTTAAAGCGATGTATGTTATTCTTTTTTCCTGTGAAGTAATTCAAAGTTTTAAGATATTGCCCGTTACTGCCGAGTCAGAAGTGAAGAGGAAGAGTGATAATTTCTTCTGACAAATAGCCCAACTTATCAACCCCTCTCCCCCTTAATCCTCGAGTATTTTTTTAAAGCTGTTTTATATTAGCATGCTGTCCGTGCTCTGTGGCGTGCTGCCATCCTCCCCACTGGTCTGGGCAGGTCCCAGCGCCGCGGTAACTGGGGAAACTGGCGGTGGCGTTGCCTCTTCTTAGAAATCTGGTGAGCGAAACAAACCTCCCAACAAACACTAGGATTTTATATCATTCAGTGTGTGCTTACGGGCAGCTCCAAAAGAACTTCTCCTTCCACACAGAAAAGAAGAGGAAGTCGTTACACAAAGCTGCTCTGGCAGTGTGCAAATCTTCCTTTCCAGCTCTTTGACTCAACTATTTTTTATTCCTTCTCCTTCATCACTCCTCTTATTCTCTCACCTTCTTTCTTGGTGTCGTTCAGCCTGTGCAAGCGTCGTCACGCTCGGCTTTATTGCTCATCTATCAGCGCTAATAGCACTGTGGTCTTTATTTCTTTCTGTCTCTTTATGTCTCTGTTCTCTTTTTATTGTCGCTGTGCAGCCATCTGCTTCTTGGTCTTGTTCTAAAGCCCACTTGCTGTATGGCACATCTGAAAGCTTCTTTGGTCAGCTCCAGTGTTACTTAATAAACCAGTGTGAAGGTAAAAGGTAACACAAATAATACTAGGCATATATGAGTGATTGTGTTATAGTTATATCCCATATATGAAGTAGGTTGTATGTTGAAATACAGCACACTTGATGTATTGGTCCTAAGAAGAGGTCCAATCAGCTGTGGGGGTGTACAGACGCCCTCTTTGTCACTAAAGGCAGGACAACTTGCATCTTTATCACTGGGTGCGCTCCAAAACCTGACTGGCATGTACCGGTTTGGGCATAGTTTCCACTTCATTAGAGTTTGATGCACAAAGTGACACATGCTCCGCATGGCTTGAATTGACTGCTCGTTCGCCATGTTAACAAAATACCATGACAATACAGACGAATAAAAAGCATATTTCACAAATGGAAAAGATGTTCTAGTAAACTCTCAACAATAAAAAAACATGAAAAGATTAAAGTTTAGTGCAGCATTTTTGACCAGCAGACAGAGATTGAACTTGTTTCCTTGTCCTTTCTGCTACGTACTGTACATTGTTTCCTAGAGTGGATTAATTGTTGTTCTGTTTGGCTGACGATGCCGGCAGGATTTTTAGCCATGTGAGATTGATTAGGTGTTTTTATGTTATCTTATAAACATTGAACAGGTACCATCTTTTGTTGAAGCCAAATCTTGTCTCTCTCTGTCTCTCTAACTGTTGACAGTTTTTAACATTTTTCTTTAAGCAAACTGCAGGAAAATATTCCCTCTGAATTCCAGTATTCCTTCACGTTTTAGGTCAGACGGGAAACCTTGTTAGCTCTTCCTCGTGTCTGAGGCCCAGCACTCGCTTGGTATGCTCAACCGTCGGTGTCAGTGAATTTAGATGAACCCTTTAAAAAACAAGGCATTGTGGTACGAGTGAATAATGCATGCTGTTGTGCTTCAAGAGAGATCGTTGTTTGTTGCGTTGAGGGGTTCAGCCACTTCCTGGTTGGGTCATGTTCAGTGCTTGGCTCAGCGTTACCCGATGTGCTCCAAAAGGCGACATTTGACACGGATTGCATTGAGCCTTTTGTTTCAGGAGGACTTTTGATGAGTTCTCTGAAAGGTTGCTTTCTAGTGAAAGCAACCTTTCACTAGAAAAGCATGCAGCTATTGGAGAGAAGGTATAAAATTATTGTTTTTAATATTTACTTGAAATACAGTATGCCACTACTAAAACTAAACCCTGAAACTGAAAAGCAATCCTTAGTCAGCTTACAAAGTACCGCAGTGGCCTTTTTAAACTCTACTGGCATGCAAAAAGGAATGCAGGCAAGGGACCCATTTCAACTGTAGGAACTTTTCCAGGGGCCCAGGAACCATTTATGGAATTCGGGAGCCTTGCCTGTGTTTCGACTGGAGGTTCGAGATTTAGTACCTCAGCAACGGTTCTGGGTGCCCGGCCCATCATTTCTGATGGTGAAGGAATTTATGGGGCTGAATTTGCATTGCTGAATAAGTGCTGCACTTTGCACACAGCTTCATTCACACAGCCATTTATGTTGCATCATATTGAGAGGTGCTTTTAATAATGTGTAACCCATTTATATTGTTAAAGTAGAGTAAATAATAAAAACACAAATCACAACTAGTGTACATCTTCCATAATGACCCTAAAGTTGAATAAACTGAACATTATAACCTTCATGAAGGCAGGACTGTGATACTAGACTGCATTACTTTAACTAGGTGTACTCACAAACTCGTCTTAACTTCACTGAAGAATGATGTGTGGATTATAAACCTCCTGGAGTTTCACACCTACGCTAGTAATAAGGAGAATAAGTGCCCAGAACCAGATACATTACCTAAATATCAGCCACATGAACAGCATTTCTGTATTATAGATGTATAGCATATTGGCATGAAATCCATGTCCACCTGAAAGGCACATTATTAGCAAACAGTCTGGTCTGCTTGTCGCTAGTGATCCTAAACCACCCAACAAGTGGACGTGGTGTTGGTATTGTGCCAGCATACATAACAGGGAAGTAGTCATGCCAGCAGTCATGGCGTCTTCACTGCTCTGTCTATTTCTTTTTCTGTCCAAACATTTGTTTTGACAGTGTACTGCAACCTCTACAACCCTGCTCGGCTGCGCTGTCTTGACAATGTGAGAATGTTCCGTGTTTAACTGAATTGACAAGTGGTCAAGATTGGGTTGATGTGATGTTGTATTTTATTTTTCAGCACTTCTCAATAGGGATTTTATTTGTGTCTTGTCCCTTTCAGGAAGGCAGCTGTGAAGCTAAAGTGCATCATTTACACCACAGCTGTGTGAATTTGCCAGGATGGGTAGTGTCAGAGAGTTCATCCGCTGTTCTGCTTTTTGCAGGTCACCACACCGTTTACATCGGCGTGCACGTGCCCAAGAGCTATAGGCGTCGGAGGCGTCACCGTCGAAGAACCAGCCACAAGGACAGAAAGGAAAGGTTGACGGAGAACACCTCTGACAAGTCGGACACAGAAAACAATGATGAGGCCAGCAACAGCATCCTCAAACCTCTCAGTAAGTTCTGATGGTCTCCGTGTCAGGGCTGATTAGGGCTCATGTCTGTCTTGGCTGAAGGCTGCTCTCTTTTCCAGATAAAAAAGCCCCCGTAACTCCCCGTGACCCCAAAGAAGTTGCTGAGTCCACTAAGTGGCCAGAAATAGCCGCGCATGTCCTGCTGAGTGACAAGTCGGCTTCGACAGAGCAGAGTGAATTCTCATTGGAAGTAATGCCTACTCAGATATAATTGTACCAGTGCTGATATGAGTCTCTTGAGTACAACGTGTAAGTGCACGCCTTCCTGTGCTTTCGTCCTTGGGTGCAGACATAAGTGTATCTGTCTTTGGGTGCGTGCGGTTGCGTTAGCATCTATATGTGTTAGTGCTTGCCTTCTTGGTTGGCTGGCACTGCTTTCGTCCCGCAGAGTGTAAAGTACGATGTGCCCTCAGGCGCAGCTGCTGCGATCTGCTGATGCTCGGACAAAAAGCTCTGGCCAGTTTGAGGGAAACATGAGAGAGAGAGGGAGAAGGAAAATGTTACACTGGGTGATCGTGACTTAAGATGAAAGTTGAAGAGCCCAACTCTTACTGATGTCAGCAATTTTTCAAAGTTAAGGTTTGAATCAGCATAAGTTCTATTTTCATTAAACCTATAGACGTCCAGTGATTTTATAATGTCACAGAAATCACTGCGATTTTAAAATCATGTCAATTTGCCATTTTAAAAATGAAACCGGTACAATATATATATTTATATATGAATATATTTATGACCGTAGTTTATAGCCTGAGGATCAGGAACTGAGGGGCCTCGAGATCAATCTGAAGGGGTCGCAAGAGAAATAACAATTGAGAAAAGCTTAAAAAGAATCATTCTGGAGAGTTTCAAGTCCTCTAATAGTTATCAAAAAATATGAGAAGGGAATGCCTACTGTTCAGTTCATAACATGCTGAAAGGTCACAAGCCAAAAAGGTTGGGAACCACAGATTTATTTCTATTTCTTTCGACGGGGGTCTACAGTAACATGCAGTCATTTAGGAGAGGACAGAGGGTAAATCTCTGATGTGGTCCATATATAACAGTAATCCACTGTGAATAACGCTTAAAATGTCCTCGCTTTCTGTCAAATCAGGAATGGGCAAGACGCTGAACCAAAAGAGTTGCGGTTGATAAAAATATATTCCAAATCTGTCAAATATCCATATTTCACTCTCCGTCGTCTCCTTTTTCACCTGCTGAAACATTATTGCATTATATGAAATAAGTAGGTGGCAAGAGGGAAAAACACATCCTCGATCCCAAAAAAACCCCATTTCCATGTGAAACCCTACACACCTCAGTTTGTTTGCAGCAACACTGGTAATTCTCCATTCAAGGAAAAATGCGGCCACGTCAGCAGGAGAATGTGAGCATTGACGTTTTGTTAACAGTCAACACTGTGTGGTTCTCTGAGGGTGTTACTGAAGTGCACTGTGAAATGAGCACACACACAACAGCTGGTACTGTTGTACAGTTAGCGGTTCATTTACTTTATTGTGTGTAAACAGATGTTTGTAAAATGTATTTTCCATTTGATGTGAACCATTAAGACACTGTTGCCACTTGTCCCTTTCATTGGTTATATACCAATTATTTAGTTTGACTGGATGCAACAGATTTCCTCCTTATGTCCTGCCCTTTGTGATTGTGGAAGCTATGAACAGAATAGCAAATAGGGATATTTTCTGTCTTTTGCAGTGCAGCCTCACACAAGGCCATTGTGAGCCTGAGCCCACCTGCAGTGTTCTGGCTGAGTTGCTAAATCATAGCTGCATTTGCTTAAAAAAAAAAAAAAGACTTGTACATGCGATCAGGTAACACGAGATGTCAGTTTCCAGTGTTACTAATAACAAGTGCAATTTACACACTGATAGTAGAGTTCAAAAGGATTGCACAGCCACTAAACCAAATAAGACAAAAAGAAAACCTGTATAATTCTCAAAGCACCTGCGAAAGGTAAGATGCACTAACTGCGCTGCCAAGCAAATAGTGTCTCAGTGCTATTTGCATGTATTTAAACTGGATAGAATATGCAGGCATTTGGTGCAAAATAAGCCCCCCGTACTATGCAAATAAACCTCATCGCAGTCCAATTCATAACCACACACAGTGTGTGAAAATAATTAGCCTCTTCAGAGAGTTGGTGGTAACTGAAGTGCAAGTATTCATTTAATGTGTTTTCATTTATTTAAGGGGTGTCCTGCCCGCAGAGTTTCCAGTGATCATGACAGCAGTGATCGTTGCCAGGCGAAGGCACCATCATGCCACGCGTGCTCGTGCACTTTCTGATTGTAGCTCCCGCCCTAAAAGGTTTTCTTCTTCTCTCTCTGCCATTGTCCTGCCTACTGTGTCCTTGGCACAAAGCCACCGTTTACAGACTTTGCCACATGGATAATTGTAATCAGATGCAAACCAAGGGCAAAAACTTTATGGGCGTCTTTGCGCTGTGATATCATTAGTGCAATGCCTTTTGTGAATCAGACCTTGAGACGGAGCAGATAGAGGTTGCAAGTGACACGCAATGCATGGTGCTATCAGCGGCTGTTGGTCATGAGAGGGTATTAAGCAGAATATAGCTTATAGCTAAATATTAGTAAATGTACAGTATTTTCGGACTGAAGCTTGGCGACAACGGGTTGCAAATTAAAGGAAAAACCAATACAAAGTTTCTTAGTAAGTCATAGATTTCCCAAGTCTATATAGACCGCTACTCTTCCAAAAGATATTACTCTGCAGCCTTTCCTCCCACTTGGTGTTTTGATAATGACGGGGACCAAAATCTCCCATCTGTGTTCAGCGGAGTTGACTAGTTAATCTAGTAACTGTGAAGGCCAGAGTATGAATACTGTACGACTTGCATCATTTTTGTACGGAAAGCTAGTGTGCTAGCCTAATGACCTTCATCAAAACATTTTCTTCCCCAGTCCTTTTTTTCCAATTAGCCAACAAAAAAAAAAAGATGTTTATTTGTGTACTTGTGTATTTGTGACTCTCGAGCAGCCCTGCCTTTAAGAAATGTTTGTGCAACTTATTCTCGAATCTGCAGGCATCTGTCAGGCATGCAAAAATTGACAGGCATGCAGTATACCTAATGCCCTCCTCCGTGGTACTCTCTCTGGGACACATGGCCGCCCCCAGGGGGAAGGCCCTGTTTCTGTAATCCTCTTGTTTGGTCAGATGGACACTGCAGGGACTGCAAGTCCATCCTCCTGGTTACATGTGGATCCACTGCAGGGCCATTTGACCCCCGCTCATTTTGATGAGCATTTTTCCAAAGCTTTTCCTCTTCCTCTTTTGTAGGATCAAATGTTCTCTCAAAGTGGATTACAGCGATTACTTAGAGACTTGGTTCTTTTACAAATGGGTTTAGTTTCCCAAAGTCAAAGAGAGCAAGCTAAAGACTGCTGTGATGTATTCTGGGTTATTTTCTTTGTGAATACGTCCTCAATTTAATGTAGTTGCCTCGCTGGAAGGATACCTGCTTCTCTCCAAATTGAAAGCACAATCCTGAGATTTATTAATATTTTCAAAATTGATTAGATAAATGCAAAGGTCGAGGTAGAAACCTGGCTGTTTGTTTCTGGTATTGAAAAGTTGACATTTCATCTGTTACTATTAGCACAGACTTTTCAGTGAGAAATGAACATGGCCTGACGAGGACAAGGATTATGTGTCTGGTCAGGGTAGACTTCCCCACTAACGCCCCATTAGCCTTCCTTTTCTGATTCTGGTTGGTAAAAATAAATTCAGAGGATTATTAACATCGTTTTCACACATCACTTAGTGATTCTCCTGTGCCCGAACACTACACACAGTGTGGAAAGAAGCCTGTAATTGTGAGCTGCGTAACAGGCTGTTGGAGATATTCTTCAGTGTCACAGCAAATAAAAAAATAAATGATATCAGGAGAAAAGGTCTCTTGCTATTAATTGGATAAACTACTTAAACCTTTGAAAGGCCATTTTATTTGAATCTGTGTCTTTCTGGACATGAGTTATTGTTGCGATGAGTTAATCTTCATTGATTGACACTTGGATCAACAATGTCCCCCGCCCCATCACAGCCACAGTCTTTCTTTAATCAATTTGTTCTCATGTGAATGTACACGCAAGAGCTTTATTTCAGCCAAGATGGGACATTTCAGGGGGAAAAGGCCAAGACGATCAATATTATTTCTCATTCTGCACAGTGATTTAGATAAAATGGCTCTGCATGGAGATTTTTTGCTTAGTTTACAGAAGATGTACAGCTAGCTACAGACCCACTGTCAGTGCACCTGACTCATCTAATTGACTTCAGTTAATGATAAATGACTTTCAGCATGGAGTCAGACAGTGGACATGAACGTACACGAGGTTGTTGCCTTCAGTTGAAGGTGGTTTTATGGTTAGCCAGGTTTGTGAACGCTGCACAGCATGAGTGGAACTATGGCTGTGCCCACATTCAGTGTCTCGTGGCGACCTTGTATCCTGGTGTATTTAGACTACCGTCGGTGGAGAAACGGGAGTATCTGCTGTTCTGTGATGGATTTGTGGCCTTGTAAGATTGATGTCATTGGTGTAAAACTGTGAGTCGGGATAAAAGGACGACAGATATTTTGGATCATTGAAACATTTTCTTTAAGCATACACTGCTACTGTTTCTAAACTGTTTTTGCAGAACTGATAACAGTGTGGTTGAGTCGTCTTCTGTTAAATCATTTTGTCGTCTTGAAAGCACAGAGAATAATGTACTTCAATATACCTGCAGACCTCAAAGTAGTCATTCGTTTCAGGTTATGCCCCCCACCCCTCCCAGCTGGTATTTGTTACGTGGTCATCAAAACTTGCCCACTTCAGCTATCACAACAGAATACCAGAGCTAGATGTTCTGGGTCTAAATACTGTGCTCTCAATGAATCCCCCTCTGGGTGTTACTCTGCATTCAGCCCAGTCCCTGTTCGCTGCCTTTGTGCAAGCTTCCCTGCATACTGAATGTCAGACTTTGTGGCTTGGAAAACATTTCCTGTACTCTCTGTGATCCTCTCTGTGCTTTGAATGAACGGCACGGTGTTGCATTATCATTGCACATACAGTCACACACAGTGATCCCATGTAGACATTTACTGTGCTGACTTTTTCATAAAGGTCAGAGGAGATGGAAGGTATTTGTGTAGGATGCATGTCAAGAGTGGGACTAAACAGACCTTTAGTGGCAGCCACACCAAGCTTTCTGCTGGGCAGCGGGCATTCTTCCTCCATCCCCTATCCCATGAGCCTCTGCTGCTGGGACAAAGTCCTCTTTGTATGCCCATGGCTCTTGGCTAGAGCACACAGAGCTTTGAAATTGCGTTTGAACGATGGGATTTTCATTTCTATCCCTCCTTTTCGTGCTCGCTCTCACCCCTCTTTGCTTTCACTCTGCACTGAGCCTCACCCCCTAAACCTTCTCACCCAGCCTCCCACCCTTCTCTTAGCAACTACTCTAGTGGGACAGTATTGCATTGACACCAAACACTGCTTGTTACCAGCTTGAGCTTTTGCTGGATTTCATGGATATGCAGAATTAGAAAATCTCTTTTGGATAAAATCTTTGACATTTTGAGATGCCCACTGTGTATTAGAAGAAGCATTAGAGAATTCATTTTAATAGACAGTTTCAAATGTACACGTCTTTACCTTTCATAGGGAAGAAAATACCAGTTTAGTATTTGTGGATTGTTTTTAATGCAGTTGTATTGGAAAGAAAACACCTTCACTGCCTTGCTTCATTTGTATTAACTGTATGCACATTTAAGGAATACTGCAGTAGATGTGTGAGCCCACATCCCTGAGGCTTTGATTCGCACCTTGCACAGTTTGCTATTGTTTGCATGTAATTTTGGCCATATAGGTATTTAAAGCTTGTTTTAACTGTTTACTGTAATCAGTGGATATGAGCGTCAGCTAAATGTGTGAAACACACATGTAAATTATTCCACCTAAGGTGTTATTAAACAGGTCGCGGTGACTGAAGCTAGTTGCAGCTTGTGGAAATGTTTGTGTGTGTGGGAGTGTGTGTGTGTGGGAGTGTGTATGTGTGTGGGCCAGCAGACAGTTTATCCCCCACCTAGTAATCTTACAGCTGCTTGTCTGGCTCGTACCTGCTGTTATTGTGCTGCAGAAAACACAATAGGAGGAAACTTCCAAGCCTTCACCTCATTTACTATTTGGCCACTTACTGCTGAATGAATGAATGACTCAATGTGGTGGGCGATATATAAACTAAGTGTGGTGTTTATGTAAATGTCTAAATCTCACCTGCAAATGAAAGTCCAGTTAGTCCTAAATCTAACTTAAGTAGTTTTGTTGCCTAAACCTAAGTGCGCCTGTATGAGATGCAGAGGGGCTTGACATGAGTGATCAACCATGTGAATAGACCACCTTTTGAACCTACTAGTAGGTGTTGCAGGCCCCTTCTAACCCTTATCTGTGAGGCTGATAACCATTGATAACAGCCATTCAATCAAGTGATAACATTTCAAATGTGATTTTTCAGACTGACAAGATTCAGAACGGGAAACATTGAATTAAACATATTAAATAAAACTGAGTTAGTCAACACTCTGCTGCCAAAATATTAGCAAGCGGTTATGTAATCAGCTTGAGAGGACCCCCACTTACATAATGCATTTCTTAACCCTGATCTAAACCATCAAAAATTCATGCCTGTACCGTTAACTTTCACCAAAACTGAATTCTGAACCTGAACCCGAAGCCATGTCTTAACCCTCGAAAAGCCCTTTGAAGAAATGAAGACCAGACAAAATGTCCACATTTTCCACAAAGACCTGGAACTCAGTGGTATATAGTATATGGTATATAGGGGAGCACATTCAGGCCAGTCAGAATTGTGACTTTTTAAAAAACATTAATTTGTTTGCTGATGACCATAATCTTTCGCCATAGTTTTCTACATTGCATGGACCTGATTTCATGAACGGGGGGGGGGGGGGTCTCTCATTCAAAGTTCAAATATTGTTTCCACTTGATGGAACGAGCTTTGATGGAGTCAACCATTTACAACATGTTTGAATAGCACTGAAAAGTATAATTTATGTATCAGACCTGTTGAAATTCTGTTTGTGTTGCTCTCTTAATATTCAAATGAGAGGACAAGCGGTAGGAAAAGCCCGAGCCTCTACTAAAGAATAGGCCAGTTTGTGAACCATTTCCTAATTGTTAATGAGGGGCTCCAGGGCTGCTTGCCAAGGTCTGTTTAAACAGAGGGGGCCGAGAGGGAGAAGGGGCTAGCTGTGGGGACACTGTCACTGAGGGGACCCCTAAACTCCATTGGCCCCCTCCTACCTGGTTCACAAAGTGCTGGAACAGGCAGCTGGGAGCGACTGTCACTTCCACCCGAGACTTTAATGAGGGTCTAGCTGCCGCTTTGGGACTCTGGTGAGCTTGTGTCACTTGTCGACTGCTATCTGAGGAGCAAACCCTGGGTCAGCTGATTTGGAGAGTAAAGGGGGGGTCACTGAGTTTTTAAAGATGTCCAACAACAACAATAATCAAGAGGAGGAGAAGGAGGAAAAGGAAGAGGACACGGAGGAGAAAGGAGAGGAGGTCATGGTGAAAATCCCACCACCTCCACCTCCTCCCGAGGTCAACGGGAAGGGCCCAGTCGAGGAGGGGAAGCCGGTGCCCAAAACCTTGCCTAACGGGCACCACTGCCAGCCTATGAACCGCAGCATCTTTCCTCTCTCCACAGTCTCGCCGGCAGCCGAAAGGATCCGCTTCATCCTCGGGGAGGAGGATGACGGCCCGGCGCCCCCACAGCTCTTCACTGAGTTGGATGAGCTGCTGTCGGTGGATGGACAGGAGATGGAGTGGAAGGAGACGGCCAGGTAAGGACCCCCCGTCTCAGACTTGGGGCTTCCTCTCAATGATCCCGTATGTGCACCCTTGATTTTACAGTTGTTATAACGTTTAGAAACCTCCTCCATTGACCTTCACACAAAATATAATAGTCGTCTGTGAAAAGTCATCTTCACAGCAACATTCTAGTCTCATTTTATCATAAAAATGTAAAATATCTGTTTACTGTAGTGCTTTAAAACGGCCGTCCCAGAGCCAAATAACTGAACAAACATTTGTAAATTCAGTCTAAAATCAGTCCTTCAGACATTATTTGCTGTGTGCATTGACTTTGGAGGAGCATAAAAAGAGAGCACCGAGGGTTTCACAGGTTTCTCCTGTGTGGCCCGCTAGTGGGATGTGATGGGGTAGAGATGGGATGATTGTTTATATGTCATTAGTGTTGGATGAGTGAAGCTCTCTCAGGGGGAAACTGGATCCCTGGGCTGCTGTTTGAGCCTCAAAATGAGTTAATTTGTTATCCTAACCTCTGACCAATTGTACCGCACATAGAAGTTACATTTCGGTTCATTGTTGGTTGAATGATTTGCAGAGAAACTCAACTGAAGAACTCTGCTGTCAAAGTCTTTCGGTGTACTTTAAAAGTGCTTTTACTTCTGCTCAAGAAAGCTTTTTAAAGCTAACTTACTTTAGTTGAAACTCTCTACAGAGAAATCCCCAGAAGACAAATATTTTTCACTTCTATCCTATTTGATTGAGAAAATGTCTTTGTACTTGTCTTATGTTTATTAAACCTTAGTTTAAAACAAATTAATTTATGCCTTAAAAAGAGGTTTAATAATCCTACCTCCGTATGGGCAGGACTGACAAGCTGTAGTGTCACCTTTTGAATTTTGACATACTGACTCTGTTAAAGCCCACCTGTGCTAATCCTTTATCAATCTAGTGTCAACTTCCTGTGTCTGTCAGGCGGCGTTACAGAAGCTGGACACTCGTATCATCTGTCAACATCAATGCTGGAAAAGACTCCATTTCTACGCAACTTTTTAATTGAATCAAAACAAAAGGAATCATTGCATGAGGATCAGCAGGGTTAAATAGTTCCAGACCCTTTTAAAAGTTTTAATACTTTTTATATTAGAAATTACAAAAGGTGAAAAAATCAATGCTGCACCTTTTAACGCCAAACTTGTTATTCTGCAAATGACTGCAGAGATTGAGACCCGGTCCAGTGTCGCACCAAATGCACTCGGGGAACTCAAAATGAATAAAAGATCTCACAAGCGCTGGGATATGCTGGCTGTCCCCCAAGTGCAATGTTGGCAGCCAAACCGGGCAAATGAAACCCTGGTATAGAAACAAGTGCTCAGTACCAGTTCACTTTCTCATCTCAGTGATTCTGAGGGGGGGCGAGTGAAAATAGAAATGTATAATAGTGCTTCTGAAATTAAGATCATTTTACCATAAACTTAAGAATAAATTGAATTCCCATACAGTCCTATACAGTGTATACACATTTGATAATTGATCACACGTTTCTCAATGATATGTTTCTTTCACTTTTCACACCACTTTTCCAACGCTAGGTTGCAAATTCAAATGATCTTGACCCATTCAACAATAATCATTTTGAGATGTCCTCTAGTTTTCGTGTGTGTGTGTGTGTGTGTGTGTGTGGGTGTAATTCTCCGGTGTTAGATTTGTGATAGAGCTGCAAAACCTCTATTGTATATAGACACATGTGCAATGTGTTCATGCAGTCATATTTAATGTGAAAGGTGGCGAGTTGCTTACTGACCCTGGTTGTGTGACACAAGAGAGACTTTTTCTTTTTATGGTGTAGGAATTATCTTCAATTTATTGTATTATTTCTATTTATATATTGAGTTCTTTGCATGTTGATATGTTGTTTAGTCCTTTAATGAATCTTGATGTCCCACAAGGTCAGTTCATCATTCTCACTGAATAGCAGTTTCATATACTTTAAGTACTTACCAAAGATTTTGGCATTAAATATGCTAATATCAAACCTTGTTCTGTTTTTGTCTGTTTGTCTGAGTTCACAGTTTAATCCAATCCTTTCTTTCCCTTTGGCGTTTCTCCAGGTGGATCAAGTTTGAGGAGAAGGTAGAGAAAGGAGGTGAGCGCTGGAGTAAGCCCCACGTGGCCACGCTGTCCTTACATAGCCTTTTTGAACTGCGGACGTGCATAGAGAAAGGCACCATCATGCTGGACATGGAAGCTTCCACGCTGCCTCAGGTTGTTGGTAAGTTGGCCGCACGTCACTCGTCAACTTATATCTGTAACAAGATAAATTGCATTACAGTCAGGCGCAGCTAATTTGCATTGGCTAGTGTGTTTTTTGGAGGGAATGTAATACCACTCAGATTATGGTCAGTAGGAAGTTCTTCGACATTGTGTGAAAAGCTGTTGGGTTTATAAAGCACATGATTTGTACACGGGAGACTGGCTTCTGCCTCCCATCTTATGTTGAAAAGTTAGTGTTGGTTTTTCCAACAATTGACCAAGAAGCGGAATCATTAATGCGTTCAGTTTCAAAACCCCTGGATCCTACACTTCCCACAATGCAGCTTGATTAAGTGCCTTTATTAGACTGTCCCTGCTTTCTAAACGCCCATGGCTTTCAGACTCTAGCCTAGCCTTTGTGTTTTTTACATTTGTCCTTTTCAAGCCCAAATTGAAAATAAGATGAAGTTTTCTCTGAGTTGGCAGAACTCTCTACCAGAGGAACACAGGTCATTAAAAGTTCCCCCCACGACTATCAAATTGACATGTAAAATGGGCCCTTTTAGCCATGACCAAGTGTTTAGGCGCCTAACATTACCCAACAGTGCTGTACTTGTGCCTAAATGTAACCATAACAACTTCATGCTGCTTTAATTGCCAGACAAACACATTAATAGAAAACACATTTAATGTAAACATCCATTATAAAAAAACTAAACAAAGTAAATTAGCTGCAGGTGAATGTTAATTGCAGGAGACAGGATGTCATTTAATCACTCAATTTCCAGTGAATATTGCAATTATACATAACATAAGTATTTTTGGGGTGTTTTGTAATGTGTACTTTTTTATTTTTATTTACTCATTGACTCTAATAAAGGTCAGCAACTTCCTGCCTGCGATACAAGATTTGATCGGCTCTGTGAGGGTCAGCCTAGTCCGAGCTGATCTATAGAGTTGCGTGCCGGTTTATGGATCGAGGGCTCCGAGGTTTTCTTCATTCCTCTTCTTTGCTTTTAGCAAAAGGCCAGAGCTGTACTGTACTTTGGATTACAAACAGTGAGGGACTTAAATAGTTTGTACATGGTCACACGGAAACTTCCTAATTTGAGGACAGCCAATCCTCTTCCTTTTGTCTGCATGAGGGAGCAGGAGGAAGAGTTACCACTCTGAGTGATTAATGTGAAGTAATTGACTGCGCTGCATGGAGCGCGCAGGCCGAGCGGAGCTGGGCCTCTTGTTTTGAGGCCAGCGGACTTGACTGATGGGCCATTAGCAGCACTACCCCTCCACAAGAAGAGAGCAACCGCCCGAGGCTGCTATCTGTCAGCATTCAGGCTTCTGACCTTCTTTTTTAAAAATAGGCAAGACCTTTTGATTGAGCTGTTTCATGATGCCACGGAGACTTTCACACAGGAGCATTACAGTCTGGGAGCCACTAATTGAGCCTTTACAAGGACGAAGACACTTTTTTGTGATGCTTTGAGTTATTCGCTTTGAGTGATGCTGTTACTAAATTAAGGCTGTTGGGGAAAAACTGCTGCATTAGAGAAACAAATGGAACCAAAACGAAAGCATGATTTGAAAGAACAGCAGAATAAGATGTGCATGTCTCACAAAACAGCTTTTTTTAAATTTATTTACCCATTATCTTTTTTAATTTAATATTCTTTGGTCTTAAAATGCATGATTAATTCAAGTAACAATTTAGTTAAGTGCTGAAACAATGTTGATGCTGCATATATATTAAAAATTCCAAACAATTAATTGCAGATTGTTGACATTGAGGCTTTAAAAAAAAATCACTGTCATTTGAATAAATTGTTTTTTTAAGTGCTGGTCTGACAAAATAAGCAACTGTAAGATATGTGTTTGTGTTGTGGTCCTTGTTGTTGGGTGTAATAATGTGGTTTGTCACGTCTTCAATGCAAAACAAAGACTTACATATTCTTCCCTTCTCTCTGTCTGCACCTCCAGAGCTGATCACTGACAACCAGATAGAGATCGGCCAGCTGAAAGCAGACCTAAAGGACAAAGTGATGTACACGTTGCTACGGAAACATCGCCACCAGACTAAGAAGTCCAACCTGCGCTCTCTGGCTGACATCGGCAAGACGGTCTCCAGTGCAAGTAGGCTGTTTTCCAACCAGGAAAACGGTAATACTGATGCCAGTTTGGTGCAGTCTTCTTTCTTTTTTTTAAAACAATGAGATGATTTTAAACGCCTCAAGTTAAGACCCAAGGTGTGCAGTGAGTTTTGTGGGCAGAGAGAAATGCCACAGTGTGCGATAAAGGACACACTGCTGCCCTCCTCTGCACAAACCCACTAATGTGGCACTCAATAGTCCTGAATAAACACCAGCTTCTTCATAGATACTGAAACTTTATTTATTTACTCAAAACCCCTTCGTGTGAGTGCTACTGTAGTTCTACTACTTCACTAAACCAGTCAGTGACACAAACATTTGATCGCTCTAACGACACTTTTGATTAATATACTCACTGTAGTTTACTAACTGCATTCACGGATGCACAAAGACTTGACAGAGCAGGTGAAGCTGATTTAGAAAATTGGTGTCGGCAGCAAATTTTAACACTGAGGAGAAGAGTTAGTGCATGAGTTTATGACACTGGTGAGAAAAGTCCAGGGCCAAATCATAAACCTGAATCTGGGTATTTTGATAGCATATGACTAATAGAGACAGGAGATATTATCATTTACAGCACTTGAAATCTCTGAAGTTGATGATATGTGTTCATGTGATTCTCACTTTATTTAACTGTAAATTCTGTGGTAAAATTCAGTAAATTCACGTTTTTATTTACAGCAGAACATCACACAGGACGGGCTGTCACTTTGCTTCACTGAAAGTTATTAACAAACTATTGCAAAGAGAACTGAATTCAGGTTACTGCAAATGGAACACAAAATAAATAAATATTGACCTAATTGGCCGTTTTTTATAGGATTGTAGTTACTGTATGAAATGGATTTAACGTCAGTCGGCTGTTTACTGCATGTAGGGCTCGTTGAAATTCATTCAGTCACAAAAACCTTTAATAGAAAGGACAGTAACAAGTAAACACCTAATCAAACCTTATTAAACAGACTAGATTAAACAAACTGTTGGTTGAGATTTAACTTTCAGACGTGAGGAAAGTGACGGCCCTAACGCCCCCGACGTCTAACTGACATTAACAACACGTGCACGAGTGCTTTGATCGTAACTCATTGAGTAACTAGACGTTTCACATGTTGACGATGCAATTATTAATCTGTCAACCAGCCATGGGTCTTTGGAAAGTGAAGCCATTTATTAGCTGCTATCAGATTTATGAAACCGGTTTATGACTGTATCTCAACAAAAGCTCCATCTGTTCCGGCTCAAATGGAAACTCACATAAAAGCCAGAGGCCTCTTATCAAGTTCACAGTACTGAGATAAAGAGTTTCACTGATAATCATTCATTGATGACAACTTTGCAAGGATAAAGTGCATAATAATCCAGTTTATTAAAATACAATTTGACTCAAAGTGTTCCTGTCCAACGACCCACGGGGTCCTGATTGACTTACCTTCTCTGCACAGCTTTAATCATGTTTTACAGATCTTTTAACAGCCACTTGATTTAGTTCAGTCTCTTGCTTTGGCTCAGCGAGTGGGCTCGTCTGTCAACTCTGTCGCTGTTTCTTTTTCCTCCTTTTCTGCTTCCCTGGATTGGGTTTGATAACCTGCTGCTGCTACTAAAAGCTCGCAGTCCTCTCGAGAACTCGGTGACTTGCCTGTCGGGTCACATATCAATGGAGGACTTGCAGACCCCAAGGAGTACCAGCATGGACTGGCTTAGTAAGTTCACTGGTCCCAGTCTGCGTTCACACTGCAGCTCGCCGCTCAGCTCTGAATCTCAGCTCACGTTTGTCGACACAGGAACAATAACCAGAAAACATCAACATAAACAAATTGGCTCGTATAATTGGCTTTTTAATTTTTTTTATATCTCACTGTCCTCCCTATAATAACACTGCGCAGCTTTTTGTTGTTGCCAGATTAAAAAACATGGGATTTGTATCACACGTGAGTGAAAACGGTCAGAACTGGAAAACTTTCTGCTGCAGTTTGAACGTAGTCGTGACTAAACTGTAGTGTAAAATGTAAAAACACCTGTCATTCACACCTAATGTATCAAGCACAGAACAACTCTATATAATCATTTAATAGTCTACTTTTATTTATTTTAAGGGATTGTTTTGCCCCCAAACTTTACAGCTATACGTGGCTAAGATTTGATATTTGATCCCTTTTTAAAAGTACTTATTAATGTAGCGCCTCTATATAAATACTTCAGTTTCATTTTTATCCTGGCTGCATCATACTGACAAGCAAGTTATTACCCACAATGCTCAGGGGGCAGATGTATGAAAGGCTATAGTGGCATCAGAATTTGCGCTCGTTGAGGTTTGCACCTCTCCGGACACCGTACCTCGCCTCTCGACAGCTCCCGGACTAAAGTAAGGTCGCGTTCTGCCTCAGATTCTCTGACGCTGGAGCTGACGAGCTAAAAACCAAGAATCCAGAGCGTCAGTCGAAGTCGGCCGTCCACCTGCTTCAGATGCAGACGTGGGAGACTTTTGATGTGAAAGACGAGACTGATGTTTTCAACAGTAAAATTCTTGATCAATAAATTTCTCTGTAATTTCAGATTTGAAGTTAAAGTCAACATTTTTGTGGTAAACGGTTGAACGTGCACATTTTGAAATGCTCTGTTTTGGGGAGGCTGTACTTTACGTTCAAACTACAAATTTGAGACTAGAAATAGTGAAATCCTGACTTTAAATAGAGTAGTAAGGAATTCGTCCTGTAATGTGCTCCAGTCTTTATTAAATAGATGAGTAATAGTTAACAAAATCTTTGTTTTTGTCGTACCGTTTGCATGACGATCGCTGTTGCCTTTAATTTAGTTGAGTTCTTTTCTGCGCTGCATGCAGAGCAAACTGTCTGGGCCACTGTCTTTTCTTGGGTCTGTGCCTCCTTTTTCCATTCAGTTCTTGGATCCTGGTGAAGGTCACGCTGGTCTAACTGTTCGGGGTTGATGTGTTTTTAATAGATAGTCCCACCACGACTCACAAGAACCTGACGTCCAGCAGCCTGAACGACATTTCCGACAAACCAGAAAAAGACCAGGTGAGTCCGCTCGATAATCCATTTTTGTTATCTTGATTTTAGTCTTACCTGCAGCTGCAGTGTCTCTGCACCGCAGACCAGCTGTCAGTCATACTGTCATCATATATAATGAAGCCAGTCGGTTTCTGTAGATGGTGATCTTTTTTGTGCTACTGTACAGTCGAGGTTTGGCAGACTTTGTCACGCTACTGGGAATATAAATTGCACCACTGTAGACAGAAAACGAGAAGCAAATATAAAAGCTTTCATTCGGGTTGAATCGCGTTGAATTTACACCACAAGACTTAAGTCTGATATCTGTTGAGAGCTCAGGTCAGATACTTTATGTACCAGATAAATTGATGGACTGATATTCAGATTTTTCAGATCTGGGGGGATAATTTAGAAGAAATGTCATTTCCAGGATATCTGGTGTGTTGTGTTTTGTTTTCCATCTGAAAATCCAAAGCGAGGTGGGGAATTGGTCCAGTCATGTGCTGAAAAAGGAAAGAAATGTCAATCATTTATCCAATGGCATACTTGAAATGACATTTGTCATGCAGGCAAGTGCCTTTCACGCACAGCTCGACCACAACGACAGAACCGCAGACTGGCATTGCAGAGCTAACACAGTTAGCCTCGCGTAGCTTCAGGTTCAGAGGTTTCACCATTGGAGCAGAGATAACATTGTCTAAAGTACATTGTTCCATGTCACAGTGGGTACGGAAAGTGTTCAAACCCCTTTTAAATTTTTCAGTTTTATTGCAGCCATTTGCTAAAATTGAAATCGTTAATTTTATTTCTCATTAATGTCACTCAGCACCCCATCTTGACAGAAAAAAAACTGAAATGTAGACATTTTTGCAAATTTATTAAAGAAAAACAGAAATATCACATGGTCATAAGTAGTCAGACCCTTTGCTCAGTATTGAGTAGAAGCAGCCTTTTGAGCAGTACAGCCATGAGTCTTCCTGGGAATGATGCAACAAGTGTTTCACACCTGGATTTGGGGATCCTCTGCCATTCTTCGTTGCAGATCCTCTCCAGTTCCGTCAGGTTGGATAGTGAACGTTGATGGACAGCCATTTTCAGGTCTCTCCAGAGATGCTCAATTGGGTTTAGGTCAGGGCTCTGGCTGGGCCAGTCAAGAATGGTCACAGAGTTGTTCCGAAGCCACTCCTTTGTTATTTGAGCTGTGTGCTTAGGGTCATTGTCTTGTTGGAAGGTGAACCTTCGGCCCAGTCTGAGGTCCTGAGCACTCTGGAAGAGGTTTTCTTCAAGGATATCATCTTTCCGTCAATTGCAACCAGTCGTCCTGTCCCTGCAGCTGAAAAACACCCCCACAGCATGATGCTGCCAGCACCATGTTTCACTGTTGGGATTGTATTGAGCAGGTCATGAGCAGTGCCTGGTTTTCTCCACACATACCGCTTAGAATTAACACCAAAAAGTTCAATCTTGGTCTCATCAGACCAGAGAATCTTATTTCTCATAGTCTGGGAGACCTTCATGTGTTTTTTGGCAAACTCTATGCAGGCTTTCATATGTCTTGCACTGAAGAGAGGCTTCCGTCGGCCACTCTGGCATAAAGCCCCGACTGGTGGAGGGCTGCAGTGATAGTTGACTTTGTGGAACTGCATCTCTGGAGCTCAGCGACAGTGATCTTTGGGTTCTTCTTTAACTCTCTCACCAAGGCTCTTCTCCCACGATTGCTCAGTTTGGCTGGACGGTCAGGTCTAGGAAGAGTTCTGGTCGTCCCAACCTTCTTCCATTTAAGGATTATGGAGGCCACTGTGCTCTTAGGAACCTTGAGTGCTGCAGAAATTCTTTTGTAACCTTGGCCAGATTTGTGCCTTGCCAAAATTCTGTCTCTGAGCTCCTTGGGCAGTTCCTTCGACCTCACGATTCTCATTTGCTCTGACATGCACTGTGAGCTGTAAGGGTTATATAGACAGGTGTGTGCCTTTCTTAATCAAGTCCAATCAGTTTAATTAAACACAGCTGGACTCCAATGAAGGAGTAGAACCATCTCAAGGAGGAGCAGAAGAAATGGACAACATGTGAGTTAAATATGAGTGTCACAGCAA
>JAVQJL010083107.1:0-29782 GCA_036024295.1 Nannoperca obscura | reverse complement strand
CTTTGTGTGTGTGGAAGTTGGTCTCGACCGGCTCCATGTGATTGAGTGCCCTGAGATAACTTTGTTATGATATGGCGCTATATAAATAAAATTGAATTGAATTGAATTGAATTGAACTTTAGACTGATGAATGGCACATGATCTGGGATATATCACATTATAAATGGGTTAATTAATCTAAAAAGTAATAATTTAACAAAATGGATAAAATAGATACACTAAGTTAGAGCAGAAACAACATTTAATTGTGGGATTTCACTCTAGGTTGTGAAGAGCCTTCATCACATCAACTTTCCAAAATGTGATACTCAGTAGCTGTTAGTTCCTGACTTCCTCCTTGGTAATTACACACGATTTTGTGTACATTATTGTACAGCATCACAGGCCTGAAAGAGAGGAAATATTCTCCATTTATACTTCAATAGTGACCAAAGCCAATCACCCAAAACACCTCAGAAAAACACAGATAATGTGTAGATATCAAAGAGTTAAATCTAATACTTCACAGAACTTTGTTTGACTAAATATAAAATACATTTACTAAGACAAATAGGTGCCATTCCAGGCATGGAATGAGACTTCCAGAGAGGAGTTTGCATTTCTCTCTGCAGGTAAGTAAATTCAAATTAAAGCCACATGAATGAATAAAGAATTTCAAGGCCTGGTACTATTATTACTGAATCTAAAACATTTTAAGATGTTTTCGGGGTCTACAGAAACTCTGAAACATCAAGCCTGAGAGCTGAACATAAAGTGAGATCCACTTTGTGTAAACCTTTAGTGTTTATCTAAGGGGAGCGTAATATTAAAGTATTCCAAGGTGAACCAGGGATATGAAAATGTCGGTCTGCTGTTGTTGCAGAGACTAGACTCCAATCAATACTATACATTTTTATGTCTCTGTGAAAGGGGTTTAAGACAGGGGAGCGAAGGGGACAACGAAAGGATGAAGGTGGTATCATAACAGGCAGTAATTTAGCCCTAAAGAATGCATGCTCTCACAGCTTTCAGAGAACTTATGTGAGAAAGCACAGACAAATGAAGGACAGAACATGCAAAAGAAGGTGAGCTATTTTAGAGAAATACATTGTGGGTGAAATCTAGACTATGTCACAAACCCACATTTTTAAGGCTACCCAGATACCTGCAGGGAGTACTCTGTACATGTGTGTCAGTGTGTGTGTGTGTGTGTGTGTGTGTGCTGTGGCAGAGTGAGAGGAAGGAGAGTAATGTTAAGAACAGACATCTGGTGGCCTCAGGTGCTCCTTCCATATCTGTTCGTCTTGGCACTCCTTACATATCTAGGTTACGCTCAGGGCTTTCAGGAGCGGGGAAGAAAGATAAAAGTTGAGCGATAAGACAGTGCAGTCCAACATGCGTTACTCTATGTGGAACAAGACAGTGCCACCCATGGAGCCTGTCAAACGTAGCCATAAACATGAGGTAGTGGGCAGCGAGACTGGAGGCTGGTGAGGAAGATATAACGGGTAAGTAATATAAAAACATCGGCTCATGCTATCCATCAGGATAATGTCCATTTTCACCAACGGAGCAGAGAGGATGGAATGAGAAATGGCCATTTTGTCTAACCACATGTGACTGTAGCGTATACAGACCAGTGGGAACATTCAGTGCATGTAGGACCACTAACGTCGGCAGAATCGTCACATGGCTTATACAATAAGAAACAGAGAGTGAAGCCTGTAAGTGTGCAAAAGTACCTTGGCCACCACTGTCTCCTCGTAATGCTGTTACTTTGTTCAGCAAGGTGTGAAGAAAGTCACTCTCGGCGATTACCCTGGAGCCAAACAAACACACACAAATCGTTTAATCTTAAAATCGTGCAGATTCGGAAACCTTCACACACAAAATTGCATTATTGCTATTTTAATTACAGGGAGGATGTGTGAACAGAGTTTCAGTTTATCAGAGAAGGAAAGGAGGGAGGAGAGGTAGAGTAATAGGGACGTACGGGAAGAAGGGGATGAAAAACTGCTTCTCATCATCGCATTCCATCTTCCCTTTGATGATTTCACTAATGTCCATCACTGCCGAGAAGAGAAAACAAATGTGTCTGTGATGACAAAATCAAAGAAATAGGCACTATACAGTAATTCAGTAATCAGTCAACACCGACTGCCTGTGTGAACATTCTGTTTATAGAGCACTCTATCACACACTAGTCTAGAAAAACAGGCCTCCCTACATAACCTGACAGCTGTTTTGTGAGGTTATATGAGGATATAGGCAACTTTTTTGAGCCAATGAGAGCAACAATAGCCATAATGGTATAAAAAATATTAAAATACCAGTGGCCACCATCAATATTTTAGTTTTGTTTGTGCAAAAGATGACTGTGGTTATACTGGGCAGCTCCCAGGTGTAAAAAGGGTGATAATACCTGCAGCAGCAGACACATCAAACAAAATAACTCCCCAACAAAAAGTCTAAAAAAGTCAATTTTGCATCGTCAAATGTATTACCTCATTAAGAGAGAGATTACTAAAAGCAATACTTGTAAATGTTGACAATACAGGGAAGTCTTTCTTATTAGCAATTTGATTAAGTCCAATAACTACAATTAATACTTTGCACATTGCTTGACCACTTGGGTTGGTGATTTAGCAGCACCTTTGACCAAAATGAAACTTTATTCTTCAAGTACCTGCCACTCCAAACGGCCGCCGCAGGCCCTGAGTGCACTTCTTGTTCGTCTCTTTCAGGTCCATCCTGCCCACTCTCACTATCTGGCAGATCAGATAAATCTTTTCTCTGCTCAGGTCCTTGTTCCCCAGGTCCTGGTAGAGAAGGCAGCGACAGGAGAGTGTGTGAGATATTGTGAACAGGAGACATGAGGATGAAAAGAGGAAAGGAAGAAAGAGTTTGGAGACAAATGTCAGTGGGAAAGAGAGTGAGTGAAAAAAAAACAACAACACAATCTTCTTAGAGGGAATACATCCATTCATTCCTGTACAGTGCAGAGCCTGGAGTGCAAAGAAACAGTGCAATAGTGCTCTCTTGTGGTCACTTACTGTAAAGACAACCTTCAGGTTGTTGAGCATGTCTATTTCCTTGGGGAATCCTTTGCTGCCCCAGCGTACCAAGTAGTTCTCACTGCATGGAAAATAAATTAAAACACACACACACACACCATATCTGTTACATTACATATCTGCAAAGCGACACACACAATATTTTAATATAAAACCATAGTAGTGTCAGTATCTAGTCCCATTTGACTGAAGTGAAGTGAGAAAATTAAATTCTGTTTTCGGGTATATACATTTCCACCTACAGGAAGTGATGAATCAAAAACATAGAAAAGCTATCTGTCCAATCCAGGAGTGAGCGAGTGCTTGGTCCAGATAAACCTGGACTGTTTCCCTCCCTCATCTTGTTTGTTCTCTTTGGGAAAGATTTACAGAGCAGGCTGTCTGGTGTACACGAGCATAATGTCTGCAGTTTACTGATGTGTCATTACATGATTTCTGGGAAAACTAAGTTCTAATGTTTCAGTCATCCGCTGAGATATGCAGCTGCATAATAATTCAGATTCAAGTGCTAAAAATATTCCCAATAGCATTTCCCTGACATGCCAGAATGTACCAGGCACTGACAGAGGGAAGAAAAGAAGCAGAGACAGCAAGACAGACATGCATACAGTAAGTGTCTGTGGGTACAGTGGGGCGAATCAAAGCTGAGAAAAAGTTGATCCCTTCCGAAACCATCTGCCATTTTTCAAAAAGACAGATAGACGAGGAGAACAAGAAGCAGAGCATTTAACTAACCAATCAAACAGAATCAGACATCAGGACAAATGGCAAGAAAGTAAGAGATGACCGAATCGCTTGGCCGTGGGAGATATATACTGAGAAAAAAGATGATCGATCCAGGTCTATCTTAATGCTCCCTGCCACAGTGGCTGAGGCATAGATATACCCAGTATGACAGTGAGTGGCAGGGCTTAGCATCAGCCCTGTCAGGCACCACATAGCGCTGCCAGTCAGTATCTGCTGCCCTATATAATTTGAGTTTTCTGTATTCTTATTTTTGGCACAACATTGTTCTAATTTATCGGGGTTCAACAATGGTGGTTGTGGGGGGCTGCAACGAGAGAAGGAGAGGTATATCAAAACGAGGAATTGGAAGAGTAAAGAGGAGAGTGTGTGGGGGCTGGAGCGTGCGTGCGTGCGTGCGTGCGTGCGTGCGTGCGTGCGTGCGTGCGTGCGTGCGTGCGTGTGTGTGTGTGTGCACTTCAGACAGCTGAGGGACGAAGTTGAAGTATAAAAAACTTAAATTCAATTTTCATTTGTTTTGGACAGTAAATTGGTACTAAGAGGGATAAGTTGGAGGCTAATCCCACTTCATCTTTGTTTTATTTAATGGATAGAGTTTACTTATCTTATGACCTCACACATGTGACTCAACACTACATACACAAAACATCCCAAAAATGTATTTAAAATGTACAAAAGGCAGGAAACTCAGCTTATTAATTGAAGCCTAAACAGACACATTTAAACTTGCATGTGAATCCGGGGCTTTAAATCAACAAATCATTGGAATATCAATACTCTCAAAAGAAAACATGAGAAAACACCTAAAAGCTACAAGAGAAGGACTAGTGGCACCTGATGATGGTCTGTTTGATGGGGTCATAGAGGGACATGAAGAGCTCCGAGTCCTCTCCGATGCGACAGACAAAGTTCCTGACAAACACGTAGAGGCTGTGGGTTGGGGAAGACTGGATCCGTGCTGAGATCCCGCTGTGGTCTGTCTGGATGTTGGACTGCAGGAGAAGGCATTAGTTGTAGGAGTTTAACTTTAGACAAGCGTTTAACAGGACAAATGCCAGCCAAAAGTCTTCATTTCAAGGTCCTGACAAATCTGGTTGGCTGGTTTAACAATTATTAATAGCTGGTTATTTAATTCTGGGATGTAGCAGCTGAAGATCCAGATTGTGGGTTTGTAAAGAAGAAGACAATCACTGAATAGGAAAATCATAATAAAGTACATTCTCTTCTTACTAATGAATGTTAAGATTAAAAATAGGCTGCAAAGTGTTGAGGTGAAGTCAAGCCAATTTGTGAGGAAGAGCATTCTTAATCAGGCTTGGCTGGCAGACATGAAATTTATTATCCATGGCAATTTAATTTTACTTCTTTCTAATTTAAAAAAATGAAATGACAAAATATATACCTAGTTCACAGAAAATCCCATGGTCCACATGTCTCTGTGAAGTCTAGTACAGTTAAACCACCGCAATGTCAAAGAAGTTTCCAAACAAATTAAACGGCAATAGCAACACCCCTCTTGCAATTGTTCCTCTCCCTCTTATACTTTTCCCTACCTGCTCCTCTTTGATGCGTTCATTGATCTTGGCCGTGGCCTCCTCGTGGGCCCGAAACAGACTGATGACACTAGCCCGCTCTGGTTCCAAGATGTTCCCATCCTCGTCCCGAACCACCTGGTCCAGCTCCAGGATCCTTCAGGAGGAAGCCGGGGAGGCGAGGATTGGGGAGATTTATGGAAGGTAAACAAAGGAAACAGACAGAGGGGTGATGGGATGGAGGAGGGAGCAGAGAGGAAGGAAAGATAAGGGGAGAAGATTAGTGGTTAGAAAGATGAGAACAGGTAGGTGAGACAGGAGCAAATTAGCTTGTGTGACAGATTGAAATTGGTTAGAAAAGTCGGTTTTGAACAGTGATCCTATTGTGTGAACAAGTGCTTCTTTTGAGCAGACATACTTGTTGCCATAGTCTATCTTAGAGGTGACTTTCTGCTTGAGCTCCTTGAATTCATCACTAGGCAGAGTCCCAGAAAGGAGTTGGGAACGCCACTCCATTAGCTCCCACATCAATCTCTGGACCTGCTTCACACGCATCCGTTTATTTACCTGGACAGGTAGATGTATGGGGTTACAATCAGACACACACGCTTGCATACACAAGGAGCGTTTTTGCTCGTTTGTATTCTTACCACAAAGAGCTGCTTCCATATGCTTCCCCACTCCCTCAATGTGGTGGTCACCTCCTTCACCAAGGGCATCTCTGCAGACATCACTACCTCCTCATCTCTGTAGTCGAACACACACGTACGTACATGAAAGCATAACAAATGAAAAAACCCTTACTTTTGGAGACGGATGAAGACTGTTAAATTCCACTCACCCTCGTTTTTCAACGATGACTTCTTTAAGATGGACAAAGCTGACAGGGAACACTCCCTGGAGAGGAACATGTGAATAAGAAAAGAAATTACCTTTCCTGTCTACAAAACCAGAAAAGAAGACCTACCCGTTGAATAAAACAGGTTGAATGCCATACATTTTTTTTACATTTAGTTTTTATCACATTTCTGTTCAAAAAAATGTCAGGCACAGTCAGATGTGAAAACCAGGTCGTGTGTGTGAGCTCTTACCCGTTGGGCTTTGTTCCTAGCCAAATAGCCTCGGTACCATCCTGAAAGACAAATTGTGTGTCATCTTACTGCCATCTCACCAGACTACATCTCTACATGGGAAGTCATTTGGTGTTTAGAGACTGTATGTGGTAAGACTGAAACCTAGAGGGAGAAGTAGGATCCGCACAATCTTTAACAATAATAGTTTAATAGCATCATTGTTGTGTTTTGAGATATTCTTACCATCACAGATCTCCTGGATGTAGACCATATCTCCGACCTCAAGGGAAAGCTGCTTCTCCCCACGGGCGACAAAATTCCACTTTACTAAACAAAGAAATAGTTACAGTCTGATGAGGGATGCATTTGCAAACAAACTTCCCAAGCACAGAGACACCAACTGTAAAATAGCTCGAATGGTAAAGTGCAGCAGCTCTTTGGTAACGTTTCGTAACAGTTGTTGCACCTGTTTTTCAAACAAATTAAATTTAATATAGCTCTCCCTGAACTCCTAGTAAGCAATACAGGATGCATCGTTCATCTTTTTTTGTTAACTCTGTATACAGATGATTGTGTTTGTAGTCATCAATGGATGCAAAACTGAAGAAATTGTTAGACCGGAGACCACACTGCTGACATAGATGGCCTTGACATTACAGGTGTCTCACACAAATATTTAGGGGTCCACACTGATAGTGGATATGCTAAGCTGTGTTTGCGCGAGAACCATCAGCAGAGATTTTGGCGTCTGAAGGAATATTATATGTTTTATGTATTATTGTATGTACATAATGGTCAAATTTAAGGCTCAAACATTTAGTCTGGATGGCAGGCAAGATTTGGGGAATGCTGACAGCCCACAATCCCCAAGATTGGGAAATTGTGATGGTGGGCACTTTTCACTATTTTCTTACATAAACCAAGTGATTAATCAATTAGCCTAAAAATGAAACAGCAGATTAATCAATAATGAGTTTAATTGTCAGTTACAGTCTTAAATCTACTGTATGTGGGTGCAATCAGCAGTCACAGCAGCAACAGCAGCAGGCAGAGCACAAGAGCAGGCAGATAATTGGCAGCAGCTGCTTCACTGCAAAGGGTGCATTGGATATCAGTTAGTTGCAGAAGGTAAATATAGCAGTGAAACTGGCGTCGTCAGCTTACAGGCTTGCTTTTCTCCATTTGCGTTTCAAAAAAGAAATCCTACACTTCGTGGTTTTGGCATTAAACGTGCAGTCACACAGCTATAAAGAGATTGCTAAAAAAAGTTATTATTGTGACAAAAGTAGAACGTGGCACATTAATGTTAGACCAGTACTTTAATCAAGATATATAATGCTTTGAAAACTTATGTGTGCATAACAATGTGTGGTTTCTACTTTTTGATTAACTCTTTCTACAGTAGTTAGCTGTAGCCTACAGCTTCAAACTCAGACAGACTTCCTTCCTTCTTCCTCCACTTCCTGTGTTGTAGTCTTTACACAGACCAGGAAGAAAATTTAGATACAGTAGATAAACAACACTTCATGCAGTAATCGTCTTAATAATTGATTCAAAATTGCTTTTACAAATTCATCGTCATTTCACTTTCAATCTTAAGCTAAAAGTGGGATGAAAAACTTTAAATTATCTTTACACACTTTCTACAATGCAAACAATACAATACAAATTGCAGAATGCAATACAAACTTATGAGTTATTTCAAGTTACAGATAAATCAATGTGTCGTCTGCAACAGGCCAGTGAACCTCTGCTATTACAATCTGTTTTAAAAGTCAGAAATCGGTATTCTTGCCAAGTTTGTCTCTGCATTGCATATCTAACGGCAACACATGCTAATCAGCTCGGCCATATTAAACCCACATACCAGATAAACATATTGAACTGAGAAGCTGCACTTTCACAGTCTAGGATTTGTTCCTGGTGCCAAAATCTATCTTTCCACACCTCAAATTGTCATTTTCAGGAATAATTCATCTTCGTGCTTCTGAATTTGTGCGCTGCAGAATGTGTAATGCATGGAGATTACCTACTAACTGCCACTCATTTCTCTGTCAGCTTAGGATGGATGGTAATTTTGTTTATGGTTAATTGCATTGAAGTTAAATGGTGAATACAATTTTAGGATTTAAGTTGTTTGGAGGAATTACATCTGATGTTTACACAAGTTCAATGAGGCCGTTAGCACCTGCTTGCATCCTGTGAAGCAGGAAGTGATGGGCATCTATTTTTCAAATTCTTTTTCACAGCATGAATAGTTTACCACACCTAAACACCTTGACACTATAGCAACATGTATGTGCATGCACACACACACAAAGAAACATACAAGTGAGTGCATACTGACTTACCTACACCATACCGCTCTGTGATGGTCCTCGCCCAAGGAACCATGATGGCATATAGTCCTCTACCTACTTTCCACTCTGTCTTGAGTTTCTGATTGTCCGCTTATATTTCCGTCTCTCTCTCTTTTGAGAATGTCAGTTGAACTTCTTTTTTTAACTTTAAATGAAAGCAGTAAGCCCATCCCCCTTTGCCTCTCTTCCTCTTCTGTCTCTCTTCTCTTCCTGCCTAGAGGCGGTTAAGGGGAAGTGGGTGAGTAAAACAAGGTGGAGTGTCATGTCTCCATTTTGCTAACATGGACTCAGTGAATTACCTTATCTGTATTAATATTATTTTTTTAAACAGCAGTAATGTGCCTCTCCTGTTACAGAAGGGTTCAAAAGTGATGATAGTAGCTGGGCCTTAACATGTTTATTTTTAAGCTGCGGACCTATTCAAATGTGACAGAAAACACGTTGCATTTGTGATGCATTCTTGAATCTGAACAATATATCTACTGGAAACCACACAGTGTACAAGGTTGTAGAACTGTGGACGACTTCAATTGTCTGCCAGCTCACACTGTCGTCTCTCACACAGTGTACTCTCGCCTTTGCTCTTTGTGCATCAACCTTGAGCATCACAGGTAATAGCTTGATGTGGTCTTCATTTATAGATAACCTCAGCTCACCCCTGGTTTGTCCTCACCTCCTCTCTCCTCCCTCTACAACAAGAAAGATAATACTGGAAAAAAATCACAATTATCAGACTTGATGAGAAAACACTATACCCCTAATCATTTTCTGTTCCCACACAGAAGATTGGCAGAATGATTTTGCTGATACCATTTTACTAAAGGTTACTATGAAAGAAAATGTGTTTAACCTATTACAAATGCACATATAATAGCATTTCTTTTCTAATTTAGCTTCAGTAAATTAGATTTGAGTGTCTCTGTGGTGTGGTCCTCAGTAAAACAACAAAATACAATATGTTTGATATCTGATTAGCAAGATCTGACTTGATCTCAAATCTCAAATTAAACTCTACATCACCAAATGTATATATTCCCCATATATGATGTTGCCATGGTAACCGTTGACATCTGGTAGCGCTATGGAGCTGTTTGACACATGCAGGTGATGCAACACTCAATCCTGCCAATTGTTTCACAATATTCGACTGATCCACAGGTGGCAGTAAGGTGCCAAGAAACGCAGCAATACGCCATCAAAGACAGAAAGGGAGACAAATGCTAGCAAGCAAACATGGATGTAAGCAATGCAGGATTTAAAGTACTTAAAAATTGGCCCCCAAATTGAAATCTGGCTGCTTTGTCGTTTGGCTCTCAGCCAGTCAGGCTGTCAAAACTCGACAGACACACAACAAAGCTGATTTAAATTTCTGATTTTCTTAGAAATTATATCATTACCTTGCACATCCAAGAGAGGGTGGTAGAGGTTAAAATAATAGATTTTGTTTAATTCCATTGGCGTAACCTTATCTTATCTTATCAAGATATGGCATGTTTTAAACACACTGTTGACCTAGACTGGGAGCTGTGAGTTAACTTCCCATAATGAAAATTTATGTTACAATGGTAATGGTATTTGAGGTACAATGCCAACTGCCTTTTTCACACTACCTGTTTGAATAAATGGTTACTTTTCTCTCTCTCTCTGGAGCTCATAGGCGTAAAAGCCAAGGAACTATGGTGTTAATTATAAAAGACATCATGCACATAGTCAAATGACTGATGACCCCATTGACCCAGAGCCAATCAGGTAATCTCCACTAACTCAAAAATATCACAGGGTGCTTTTGAAATTGTGTCTTTATGGAGACATAAAGGGAGCCAGAGCTCATCATCACACTATGGATTTCACGCAGACAGAAATGTAAGCTTCGAAAAATGTACAAGAATGGCCAGAAGGTGACACCTAGAAATGAGTGACAGAAAAGACAGGCAGATAGATGAAGAAAGAAGGAAAGAAGGACAGAAAAAAGAAAAGAATGATAAAGAAAGATATGTTATCTGTGTAGTGGAAAAAAACTGGAACCTTGCTGGTGTGATTAACAAGGAGAAATAAGGGTGGAGCTTAAAAGGTGTGTGGAAGAAAGAAAGGAAAAAGTGACAAATGTAACATACAGACATTGCCAGAGATGAAGTGATATACAGATGAAGGAATAAAAATCAGTGCAGGCACAGGGACAGCCACTAACAGAAAGAAGAAGCACAAAAAGAGACAAAGAAAGATTGAATTCAGCACAAGCTAAGATATGAACAATGCTACGGAAACTGTGACAGAGCCAATGAGAGACAGAGACAGATAAGGAAAAGGGAGGCAAAAAGTTATGAAAAGAGACATGATGATGACTTAAGGATGTTAGCCTGAAGCCCAGAAGATGAATGGCCATTGGAAAGGAAAGAGAAGCCACACCTGGGACCAAGGCCCATGAAAAATAAAAGACGGATTAAAGGGCTGCACCAGAAATAGAGAGACTGATTTAGAAATCTGTGTGACCTTTTAGGTCATTGACAGCCCTCCAGTCCAACTGGTGCCAGTTCTCAGAGATTTACCCGACTGCCATTCATCCATGAAGCTCTACACAATCCATAAATTATTCAACTGTATAAAGTTTAGAGAGAAGTGGCATTTGTTTTTTGTCAGAATGAGACATGAAAAGAATACCATGCTTTCCTGTGTCTCTCCACACTACAAACTGGACTTACCATCCAGCGATTCCATTATGGAAGCAAAAGGTAGGTTTAATTATTCAGGTAATACAGCCCAGTCTTCAGAAGGCAACAGTTTGTTGAGGAGAATTTGCTTTATCACAGCAGCTGGCACAGGCACGTTAGAGAGCACAATAAGAGAATGGAAGTGCTATTAAAATCATTTCAAAAGCGAATTACCCTACATAGATAGAGAAGAAGAATAGGAGACACAGAGAGAGTGAAAGAAAGAGAGAGAGAGCCAGCTGCGTGAGTCACTGGTCCCTCGCTCTCACTCGCTCTCCTCTCGTTCCCACACACACTTAAACACTCATTACGCACACACACACACTCACGCACACACACTACTTGAGCGAGGCTGTGGTTCTCTCAGGGAGCAGAGCCGAGTAGATTAGCGGGCACAGTCGTCACAGAAAAGGCACTGAGGTGAGTAAATTCTACTTTATAATTAGTAAAATATATTCAATATGTCACCAAACTTGAGTGAGTGGTGTGTGAAAACACAGTCCATCCAGTTGTGTTTGTGGTGGGACAGCATTGTTAAGCTTGATAATGTCTGCACTTATTTGCTGGTGTGCATTTCAGCAGTCAAACAAGAATATTAAAGGGATAAAAGCAAGGGTTCATTTAATTATTGTGCTTATTATTCTAACAATATATAATTGGCCAAATATTTGATAAACCCTGTATTTAATTAATACCACACCTCACTTGTTTTTCTATGTAACCGATTTTGGAGCATTTCTACCTTTTAGACACATTTTCATGCAAAGATGGGCGAAGGAAAAGGAAAGGAAAATACGTGATAGAGAAGCAGTATGTGGGGGCTTAGTCACACACAACGTCCTTCTTATTTTGAAGCTGTGTTTTAATTTAAATTCAAACCCATACGTTTGTGGTTGTGGAGAGACGATCCTGAGTCTGGTGTGAGCATGTGAACTGTGCACAATGACAAATACACAAAGGGGTCATGTAATCAGTCCTGAAAATGAGGAAGTGAGATTATTGTGTGTGCGTGTGTGAGAGAGACTTTGTAATAAAACCAAAGAACTCATTATGTTTTCTTGTTGCTACAATAACAATTGCTGCATTTCAATTTCACCTTTCCAGTTTCATATTCTAAAAGAAATAGTGGGAATTCCCATTGTATCACTTCGACAGACATAGACAGATAGATTAGTACAGATAAAACAATCTTTCCTTGACTTTGATGTTGATAAAGGTTAAATTTCTGTAGCTGGTACTTTTCTGTAGCTGGTACTTGTTGGAAAATGTAAAATACACTCTTGCTGGAACCAGTGACAAAGATTTGACCTGAAGAAGTACCACGCAACATCAGATATTTAGAACAAAAAATATCAAGCTAATTGAAAATGTTGCACATTAGGGTGAATATAAAGTGTGTGCGTTGGCTGAAGCAGCCACCAGAATAGTGAGAGGATGTGGTTAAGTGTTACGCCTCAGTCAGAGAACTTAATGCGTTGCTGAGCAGTTTAAAGCAAGGTTCCTTACTGCTAGGAGGTGACTTTATTATATGACAGGACATTTGATGATTCTGGACCTGTGCATGTGTTTTCTATACAAATGTCTTTGTGTCTACTTACAAAGGCACTATATGCAGAACCTGTAATGTTCACAGAACAGAGGTGGGGTAAGGTCAAGACAGACACACTGTAGCCAATCTATTATCCCCATGTGACCTGACCTCATTTGTGTATGTCTGTGCCACAGCAATGCATGCTGTTAGTATCTATGCATATTTTATGTGTCTGATCCCCCCCGTCTGTGGCCATGTCTGACGTTCAGTGCGTTTCACGCTTAGTCAAGATTCTCCACTGGTCTCTATTCTTCCCTCCACTGGTCAGGACTCTGACCTCTGTTACCAAGCAACCCACCATCCGAGACCACTTCTCTTTCTCTTTCTCTTCAGCCTCTCTCTGGGTCTCTCTGTCAAGGAAAAACAAAGATAAACAGACCCACCCACACGCACAAACACGTGTTGGCGCATTCACAAAAATGACACGTATAGATTTCTCTGCAAAAGCAGAGGAAATGAGTGAGCCAAGTATTTGGTGCTCAATTGGATTATAGTAGGATAAATGAAGCATTCAGATGTCTGATTGCATTATGAGGGTTTAATGGATGCTGCGTTCAGGGACAAAAGTTGCTCTCAACATCTCTATGCCTTTTCAGTATTGCAGTTCCCACTAATTAAATGTTTATTGACCTAGTACCAGTTCAGCTCCTTTCTTTTCTTGTATGTATTGTAAATCTACAGTACAATCTACAGCTTGGCTAAAAAAAAATGCAGAAAATTGCAGAATCAACACCAGCTACTGCCAACTTCACTCTCACGTTCGCCTTTGTTTAATCTTTCGATCACTCTGCAGATTACCAGTCATTACCAAAAAATATTTATGTGACTGAGGAGTCACTGCATGTACTAGTGCAGTGCAGTACCGCTGACACGGAGCTCCCAACACATTTCAGCAGAACTGTGAGGAATGTGATTTGGTTTAGTGCGTCATCATACCTCCGATCAACCATTACGTGGCAGATACGCTAACTGTTTGGGGTTTTAATGGGCTGAATGAATGAATGAGTGAACAAGTTATTTCCTGTATCAAGTCTGTAGCAACCGGATAAATAAAAAACTTAATTTCACACCCTGCTGATAATTCAGAGCTCATCTCAATATTGCAGTGGCAAAATTCATCATCTTCCTGACTCCGTGTAAATATATTCGAACCCATTACTTTGCATTTGTGTCAATACACGTGATTATTTTGGTTTCTTTGGTTTCTCATTGGGCTGAAGACGAGCAGATATTCCTTACCCATTTATTTCTAAAAAGACACATCTGTCAGGTAAAAAAAAGTCACAGAATGAACACTTGGTATTTGAAGAATCTCACAAATCAGGCAGCGAGTCCCAGCTGAGAAGTAAATAACCTCATTACTCATCTTCAATCTCAGGCCATGTCTGGTAAAGAGCCACCGTTCCAAGTTCTTTTCTATCTGCCTTTCATCTCAATACCCAAATTGGGCTCTTTTCACCAGACCACTCACTGAGTAATGGAAGGTCTAGATAGCACAGAATTGAGCCTTTCCAGCTCATTTACATCTTTCTTGTGCTGCAAGATAAGAACCAAGTGTGACAACTGTGTAAGAGCTCCTAAAAGTTAATCACCTTGTTATGTTGAGCCTCACGTCAGTTACTCTCAGGCCCTGTTAACACCTGGCATTAACATGCGTCTTGCGTGATCTGATCACTCCTTCCCAGGAAGGAGGAGGACACGGGCAAAAACATCAAAACAATACAGTGATGCACTTGTAATATCTCTATTTGTAGTTGTTTCGCACTTTAATATGACATTTTTGTCGCACAAATGAGTAATACTTCTGTCCACGCAGAGGACGTCAGTTAGGTAGGCGGCCCAGGACACATTCAAGTACACACTGATAAAAGAACATGGCCATATGTGGCCTAGACCAACTCCGAATATGGTCCGAGCGACTTGGGTGCATTCACACATTTACTTAGATCTGTCCACTTGTGATAGGGTCACCCAAAACACATGTTAAGGGCCAAAAATAGACCTGTTCTGGGATTGACCCTTCAAGTACTGTCCTTAAAACGACTCGTCTCTTGAAAGCATGAAACAGCATTCGCCTGCAAAAAAACTCCAAAAGGTAGAGAAGCCTTCACATCCCGTGGAAAACAGAGCTCTCAGCAGTCACTACAATCCATTGCAGTCCTTAAAATCCATCACTAAGACATGTGGTTTAGGTTGAGTGTTAGTGTGTGCATGCACACCTACATGCAATGTGTACATGCAATTGCATTGTTTATGTCTGTGATCAAATATATATAGAGATTTGCACTCGCCATTGTTTTCCATTAGGGACAACTAATGCAAAGTTTGTGAAAGAAAACAGATGGTCAGTAATAAAGTAGCACACTGTCTGAATGAGCGATGCTTTATTTACTACAGGGAGATATTATACTTCTCAACAATAAGGTGAATGACTTTGACTGTGACTTTCTACTGTAACTGTAGTCTGCACAGACTATCAGTGAGTTGGAATTGATAAAACAAAAAATGCATGAAAGTCATTTGCAACGTACTTGTATTAAATAAGTCTTGTGCTTACTTGAGGTTCTCGATACGCGAGTGGGCAGGATTGTATATTAATATTGTTTTATTAAAACACAAATGTTTATGCTAAAATAAACACAGGAAACGAATATGGTTATGCTCTCATACACATGCTCTGTAACATGGGAAAAGGAACTAGAGCATTTGTCTGAGTGCAGATAACAAGTATGCCTGTGCGAACACACACACATAACATATACATTATGTCCTGGAGTTGAGACAAGGTTACTGAAAAAATCTCTAGTGACCATAATACATTACCATATGCAGACATTCCTCGCAGGCCCATGTTGAATCCAAGCTAAAACTTGTTGCAGCAGCTTGTGTAAGCAAGTGTGTCTTTGTGTGTGTGTGAGACAAAACAAGTAAGTGAATGACAGTGTGAGAGAGAGTCAGATATTGTTGATTAAAACGGTTGAAACATGTGGTCTCGGTGAGCCAGTCTGTGGTCCTGCCAGATAGAAAGGCGGCTTCATCACTTCATCTGTGTTATCAGTATTTGCTCTGGATGAAGTTCAAAGCGGCGAGCCTGTGACAGAAATGTGTCCACGGAACAAAGAAGTGAAGAGAGGAAGAGTTCAAAGATTAGAGATGGTGTTCTGCTTTCTGTAGACCCAGATTTAATTAAAACTTTTATTTCTGTGCTCTTTTCATTATATGATCTAATGCCTTTCTTCTTGCCCTCATGTGAAGCCAGCATCCACCTATCGACGTCTCTCTCTCACTCTCTTTGACGTGATAAGTGAGTGGCTCAGGACCAAGTCTGGCATATGTCCCAAAACCCATTACAGTATTAGAAAATAGAGGAGCAAACATCATTACCATCCACCCACTGACGCAAACGCATGTACTCCACACACACACACACACATCCTCACTTATCAACAAGTTACCCTACCCTTACCCCACCATGCACACATTAAAAACGCATGCCCACATGCCATTAATGAATGAGTTCACAGAGGACAAATAACACTGCAACTCTCTCAACACGGTCTATATAAAATACAAAACATTTAACAATATTCATAAGAGAGTACTTCATGATAAATACTTACTTTACAAACTAGCAGAAATGATGTTCATTTGCCATTTATTTCATGGCAACTCTAATCATAATGTGAAACCTGACTCAAGATTTCTATTTCAGACCTGGAGGAATCAAACACGGTATTCCTCTGAGGTACTGTCACATCAAAATGTGACATATTCAACAATGCTGAAACCAAAATCTCAGCTGCAGCAGATTGCTCAGAGACACGTAGCCATGCTGGCTGTTGCACATCTTTGCTAAACAAATACTGTGTCCACAAAAAGCAGCATGCTCATCTGTCTTGGTTTATGGTTTTATTATAGATAGATTGGAATTCCCATTAGCTGACTGTTTCAAATGGCAGCTTTACTTTTGCTCGTTGTATTGAGAAAATGGACGCCATGAAATAACGGAACATTATAAGTAACAAATACATTTACATTTGACCGTGACAAGCATATAAAAAACACCCTAGTCCTTGTAATGATACATCAAGTTCTGACTGGATTGACTATTACTGTGGCGGTCCCATACTGGATTCTGTGCCGTCATAAATCATGCTTTAAGTTTGGAATCAGACACACAACTATGAAGACTTTTTGTTTGGCCAAACTAAATTTAGTTTGTGTGTGAATGTCTGGGTGTGTGTGCTTGTATTGGTATCCTTGTGAGGACCACTTTCAGTTTTAAGCCTTCATTGAGTGAGGACATTTTGGCTTCAAAGGACTGCTCAAAGGTTATGACTTTGCTTTAGAGTTGAGGTTCGGGTTAAACACACACAAACACATGCACTGATAAAAGTGTCTGTGTCTCAATATTTTGTCAAACATAGTAATGACAATAAAGCCATACATAGTGGTTTTTTAAAAGTTATGTTGTTGTATATGCATGTAAATGACATTAATATAATATATCGCTGTGATTGTAATAAATCAACTATCAATAATCAATAAGTTATGTAAGTTAAAGTTATAACAACTGCTCTGCATGGCTGTGCAATGTCTGAAACTATAGAATGCACTGTACTGATGACCAACTGTGTTCCTTATCTCTGTCCACCAGGTGTCCCCACAGCCATAGAAGATGGTGTTGAAGCCAAAGTGATGGCATGGACGACTAAGAACCAGACACACACACAGAAAGCTGCTCAACAGCCATCACAGACATTTCAACACCCAAGCATAGTGCTGATTTGCAATTCTCAGTAATATTTGTCAAGAGACAAATATTGTTCAACCAACTTCTTGAAAGACTTTTTGGATGAATCCTGTTGTGAATGGGAATGCTGGCATGGTGAAGTCACAAGAGAGTTGAAAACTATGGTTTTTAGGGTTCAGGTCCAGCAAGAACAGCAAACAGTCAATTTAACTGGTAGCTAAGACAGAGGAAATATTGAAAGAAAGAGGAGAGAAGTTGCATGTGGCCGAAGATCTTAAGTCACATTTGACCATGGAGACATTGAGATTTGATTGTATGCACGGTAATAAATGGGAGCACCCAAATAATGACATTACATGTGAGCCAAAGGCTTTTACTATGAATGTCTTCTTTGCAAAAAACGAGACCTCTCATCTACTGTAGTTTAAAAACCGAAAAGAAAACGTAGCAATGGTTCGCATGAAGCTCCAGCAATGATGTCATCAGATCGTCTCCAGTGAAGCACCAACGAAAATGTTGTCAAACGTGATGCTGGGATTCCTCCTGTCCCTGCTCATCCTTCTGACTGTCAGTGGTAATGTGCTGGTGTGCCTGGCTGTGTGCACCTCTCGACGCCTCCGCTGCCTCACTAACTGCTTCATCGTGTCGCTGGCTGTGACAGACTTGTTGCTCGGCCTCTTGGTCCTCCCTTTCTCCGCTCTCCTCCAGCTCAGCGATGAGTGGCCTCTTGGCCCAATCTTCTGCAACTTCTACACCTCTATGGATGTCATGCTGTGCACCGCCTCCATCCTCACCCTTCTGGCCATCAGCGTGGACCGCTATCTGGCAGTGACCATGCCCCTGAGATACGCCTCACTGGTATTGCCGTGGAGAGTTGCTGTGGCCATGGCCAGTGTTTGGACAGTGTCTGTGGCCGTGTCTTTCTTGCCCATTCATATGGGGTGGAACACTGTTAATGGGACAGTGCAGAACCACGGGCCTTGGGCTCCAGAGAAGAAATGTCGTTTCGAGCTGAACAGACCCTACGTACTGACAGACTCTCTTCTCACTTTCTACCTGCCTCTGGTGGCCATGTGCTGGACCTACCTCCAAATACTTTGCATTGCACGGGCACAGGCCAAACGCATCATCAGTGCCCGACCCAATTGCATCACTAGCTACAACTGCAGAAGCAATCCCTCCATCACTACTACTGTGGTTTCCAGTGTTACAGCAGTGGCTCTGCGGGAGCACAAAGCCACAGTGACACTGGCAGCAGTGATTGGGGCTTTTGTGGTGTGCTGGCTGCCGTATTTCATCCTGTTCACAGTGTTGGGTCTAAAGGAGCATCCGGATCCTAGTGCAGTACCAGAGTTTCCCATTGTGTTGTGGCTGGGTTATGCCAACTCAGCCCTCAATCCTATCCTCTATGGAGCCCTCAACAGGGACTTCAGGTCAGCCTATACCCATCTACTGAGATGTCGATGCCCGACTTACAGTGGGTGGAGGAGCAGACAGCCTTCGCCCACTGTAACAGCAGGTAAAGCTGTAGAAAGAGCATAAAGTGTGCAGGTAAATCTGCACAGTTTCAGGCTCTTACGTTTCAAAATTAGTTTGATTTTAGGATGGATATTTATTTATGATCAACAAAATGTTGCAGCCAGTTTGAATACATTATATACTCCAATCCCAAGTTTTTATTCGTCTTTTCCTTCCCCCCTCCCTCAGCCAGAGACCAGCTTACAGAGGTCACATTGCTGTGTGGGCACACCCCTGCCACCTGCAGAGCAGATCTAACAGATCAAAACTTCATGCTTCAAGAAATGAACAGCAGGGCAGCCACAGCAACTATCCAATTTGCAAATGGCACTGCTGCCACAGATGTCAATGGCAATGAAAGGTAAATTATTACTGAGCATGTACTTATCTAATGCTTCATGAGCACAAACACAAGATGACATGACGTGATGCAGAGACGTTCTTGACTGCAGTGGAGTTCTTGGATGCAGAGTCAGGACTCAAAACTTATTTAATTTTTTTTTTAAAGAGATAATTTACATCCAAACTGGGGTGAAAATGCACTCACACTCACATGCACTCACAATGATACAAAAACTGTGCCATAAAAAACTGTCACAGAGAAAGGACCATGATCAAAGCATTAAGCTAGCTATACGTGACGGTCTGCTCTCAGTTTGTATCTGCACTGGATCACATGTTCTATCTCTGTCCTACTTTAAAATCCCCAAATCTGGTCAGTCACACAAAGGTGTCGTACTTCTCTCATCTCTTATCCCTTTCTGTGAGCCCAGGTCATGCTGAGCCTGTGCTGGTGAGGTGGATGGATGCTGTGTTCACAATACTGTGGTTGTAACCGAGGAGCAGAATCTATCAGCCTAAGGAGAAAAAATAACAAAAGACAAAAAGACCGACTGATTTACAGCCCCTCTATTTGGAAGCCGTCAGTGCCACAGTAGAAGCATCTATAATACACAGTGTAAGTAGATGACTTCCCTGCAGCCCCCACAGACCATGTCAGCCCCAAACAAATGAGCTGTGACACACAGATCCTAGCGGTGTCATCCACAGTGAATCAGGCCATATGGCAATATGCTTATTAGGCCAAGAAATTTGCTCTGAGCGCAGAGGAGACACATTATCCAGCTTCAAATGCTGCTCTCTTTTCTTTGTTTGAACTTTGTGAAAACTATCAACTAATTGGTTTGCTCTTTCTATCTGCATGTTTGTAAAGTGTGTATTAGTTAAAGCAACAAAAAAAAACTAGTCTATTTTATTCATGTTTACCAATAAGTGTGTTGTAGCATTCAGTACAAAAATAATCTATCCTGTGCACACACACACGCACAATGAGTTTTGTAAGTATGCTTATGTTTGCTCTGTATATGTCTGCATGAATTGATGATGTCTCCGCATTTGCTGCTTACTAATTACTGTATTCAATCTTGACATCTGTAAAGCATTTTAAATACATGAAAAGTGCAACTTCACAAAAATCAACTTGTCAGCAAACAGACGTAGACTAATGAAGTGAGAGAAGGTGTTGAAGATAGTTGTCATAGTTGATACATAATTAAGAAAAACTAAATAATGATGCCCTGTCATGTCTGAAAAAAAGAAATCCTCACAGCATGCAGAGAGAAAGTTGTGAGACATTGTGTCTACTGTCTTGATTGGGGGACGGATTTCTCTACAGCTAATACCACAGTTAGTAGATTTTCTTTTTTCTTGTGCATTTACTGGCAAAACAAAACCAATAAAAGGTTTAATTTTTACTTTTTTAACAGCTAAGAAAACTGAACTGTACATTAATGTAATTGGGAAAAAGTATTATTGCAGCAGGTTCTGAGCAATTCTATATTCTCGTATGTGAACACAACTTTTAACCTCTCTAGCACCATCCTACCTCCTAAAAAGTGTATGTGCAGCCTTGTATTGTATGTGAATGTTGATACAAAAAACGTGTCTCTATACTCAAATTACGAGCTAATCCACTCTCACCGCAGTGATGTGAATGATTCTGTCCTCCCCACACATTGTCCAGCCAAAGTGATTGAATAGAGCCAAACTTTTGATCCTCTTCATTTGTGTCTCTTCCGCCTCTTAGCAAACACTCTATCCATAATTTAACCAACAAAAATGGGGGAAAACAGGAACTCAGCAACTCCACACCTCATCCGCAAGAACCAACTGTATGCACACAGTCGGCCTCTATCCGTCCAGGAACGAACAATGATGATGCTTCTATGCGTCACGGAGGGAAACATGTGGCCCTGACATGATCTTGAACTAAGTGTGAATAGTATCGAAGCTCTGGAGGACCAGTCCATTAACTTATTTCAATTTCATGAACATTTGTTTTATGTTGACTCAAGAGTGCACTCCGGTGGAAAGACAAAGTATCACAACTTCAACCTGGACCATGTAAATGGAAATTGATGTTTCACAAAATCAGGAATGGGAGGGTAAAGGTGATAAATGGACTTTTAATATACTTCATGTGGAATGTGCTAAAATGTGACATTTTAATGTGCAGCATGCATGCTAATGTTATGTGTCTATTGTGAAGAACGCAGTCGCCTCAAGACTTTGTCTTTAATGTTACTCATTCAGTGGCATAAAATGGGAAGATGTATGTCTTGTATCAAACTATTAAAGTAACTGAGGACGGAAAAAATGACATGTTCTGTTCCTCCAAAATAAAAAAAATTACAACCATACTGTAACAATAACCAGTACCTTAAATAAAGAATATAATATATACTACCATTTTGGATGCAATACAGATGAGATGTAGTTGGATAGGGATTATCATGTGGGATGATACATAAAACACTGTATGAGTGGAAAGGCACATAAGTACAGTGGAAACAATTCATCACAGCTGTCAGCACACATTGCCTCGAACTATTGCCACATTAACACTTAACCTTCTCCATACTTCAAGCTATTTCCTTTGAGGACTGACACAGAAGTGTGCATAATATCTATCTGCATGTCAGGTACCGGCTTGAAACAAGTGGTGGAAGGGATTTTACAAAATTCAACCACATGGAAACACTTATGTAGTATTTATGACAACTGGGATAGTCATTTCTTCTTTCTTTTTTTTCATTTACTTACTTAAGTATTTATCCAAGGTAGATTAGCTGAGAATGAATGCTCTATTATCTGTTGACCAATGAGGAGGTTAAAAGACAGACTTCCTATCTTAATCAGTACTCAGCATATCTACTCTAACCATCCCTCCTGTCTGCTAGGAAGGGATCCCTTTCTAGCGTGACTACACTGTAAAATATGAGGGGCAAAATACACAGTCCTTGTTCAGTCAGTGACACTTACGTCAAGCAAAAGACACACAAGTAAAAGACAAGGCTCCACTCTTAAAGGATCTGAGCAACAACAAGGATTCTGCTGTTACTCCCCCAAACACATACAGTAACGGTAGAGATTTGTTTTTAAATATGTGGCGTCTGCAGTCTGAGTAAATGAACAGTCACATTACAGTAAACCATCGAAAATTTGCTCCGTCTCCCATTCACTTCCATTGAAGCCTGCACAACGGACAAATTCACGAGTCCGCCAGCCGGCTCAGACGAATTGGCAGGTCAGAGCACTGTGTTTGAAAATGTAGAATTTATAATCCCCATTTTGTTTTACCACTTTATACACACAAATTATACATCCTATACATTTTTACAAAACCAGAAAACAAATTGTAGGGTCGCTTCTTAAACACTGTTTACAGATTGTGATCCCTCTGAGCAATATTTATTAATTACCCAAATTAGAAACGTAACATCACGCCCTGTTTGGGATAATATGACCATATCTTTAGCCTGCAGTTTGTAGTTTTATTGCCAGTGTTGGGAAAATTACACACATACAACTGTCAGGACGTGTCCGTCCAGTGTGTCTCAGCGAGGAAACGCTGTTCATGAAAACACAAAGAAGAATTTCATACTAAAGACACTTTTTTAACTTTAACAAATACCCACTTGACTTGACTTTGGCTAAACAGACCACTGAAGCCTCTTATTAGGTTCGAACATTAGAATGCATTTTTGCACAGAACAAGGACTGGATGTTGATCACTTACAGTTTTGTAGCGCTGGAAGGGATCACTTCTTGAGGAGAAATGATTACAGTGAACAACTCTTTCCATTTTCTGTATGTATGGCATGTGAGTATTTTATTAACATAAAACAATAATAAACAAAATGATGTAAGTGCCCTTAAAAGAATCTGACTCATAGTGTAAAGAAAATGACAAGCAGATGCAGTAAATATTTCATTTAAGGTTTTTGTGGCTGAAAACCACAGTAGTTAACATCTGAGAGAGTTGGTCTTAATATTAAAGACATTTTTATTATGCTGTCATCTCCTTGAGTCTCTCTGTACCTACATGAACATCACGTGTCCCTTGGTAATTCTGGACACTTGCTTCCTTTCTCAATCTCTCTCTCTTTCAGAGTGACCAACTACATGAAAACCATTCATCACTGCTTCTTAAACATCAGATTAATGTGGGGAAAAACAGAACATAGACTCTCTTTCTCTCTCTCTTTGTGTCACTCTAATACGCACATGCACACACACACACACACACACACACACACAAATACAGTGCACACACCCGACCCACTCTGTATAAGCTATCAATCATAGATATTGTCATTATTCAACTGTGTCATCGACAAGCCCCTCTCCTTCTCTCTCTCTCTCTCTCTCTCTCTCTAGTCCCTTTCTTTGTCTCTCTTTTTTCTCCTTCCGTTTGTTCTCTCTAAAACACACACACACACACACACACACACACACACAGAGAGAGAGAGAGAGAGAGAAAAAAGAGGGAATCATGAATCATAAATCTTATGAATGCCATCTAAAAACTGCTCAGCGCTATGAGAAAGAGAGATGATTGATAGATGTGTGTGACTGTGGCAAAAGCAAAGAAGATGGACAGAAGGTTGTAACCAGCAACACCGATGTCAGAAACTGCAGTTCAGGGGTCAAATGTATCAGAGGAGGCACAATATGGCCAGCAAGGAAGGAGAAAATGGGGGGAGGAAGGGGAGGGAGTAAATGGTTGAAGGGGAAGGAAGAGAGAAAGGAGGAGGAGGAGGAGGAGGAGGGTGTGAGGGGGGATGCTGCCACAGTGAGGCTAAAGCCATAACTCATCTTTTATTAAAAATAATGAAAAAAACTTAATGAGTTAATAATATCATGGAGAAAGAGATAGGGAGTGAGACAGAGATGGAGGAAGGGACAGGAGGACGGAAGGAAAGGAAGAAGGAGAGGAAAGGAAATGAGAGAGAGAAAGTGTCAGAGATAGAAAACGGTACAGGGTCAACGTGTGTCTCTTCTCACCCTTTGGTCATTTATTCCAGTTTTCAAAGTTTACACAAGATCCATTACAGCGGCAGGGACCATCACAGCGATCCCCCTCTTTCTGCCGACCTAAATCCCAAAGCCTGCTTGGTAATTAAAGGCACTTAACAACCAATTAACAGTGATGAGCTAAATTAGCAGGATATTGTCTCCTTTGACTAGGCTACTGCATTATCAGTGTATTGAAACAGCGATGAACAAACCTCAGTGGCCCATGTTTGCATGTAGGCAAATGACAGATTAATTACTATTAAAACATCAGCATCTTAATGAGCTTGGAAACAATTAGAGAGGTCGTTAGCATGTGGAGAACGGCTGAGAACAGAAGAAGGGGGGAGTGAGTGCAAAACTGGAGAGAAATCTTCATTGGGAAGCAATACTGATTAAATGGACGTACGTCGCACTCATCGCCCAATATCCACTGACCTATTAAATACATGACATCACCATTTGTCTTTTCTACCATCAAGCTAGTTTCCTCCTGCCATCATCTTTCCCCCCCCCTTCCTCTCCGGCTTCCCCAACTCTCTGCCTTCATTCCGCCTCTCATAAAAAGCCTTTTTCTTGCTCTTCAATTCCTTTCTCTACTTTCTGCTTTTTCACTCCCATTTCTTCCTTCCCTCCTTCATGCTTGGGGGGCACAGTCCTGTGAAGGAATTTAATATGCAACTTTTATATGAGAAACCAATCGCATACGTCTGGGTCTATTGGGCTCGCAATCTATCGGCCCGGACGGCTAATGCAATAGAGAGAGCCGGGGCTATTTATCACACGAGGAGCTATCTTTTCCTCTCTCTCTCTCTCCCACTCTGCCCTCGCTCTCTCTGTCTTTATTCAAGCCCAGATTCCCGGCTGCCACTAAATCAGGCCAACTATGAGCTATGGCTGCCCAGAGGGCATCTCCTCTTTTATAGGGGGATTTGGATTTTGTATCTACTGGTTCCTCAGTGGTCGTTGAGACTGTGCTAACGGAAGCTATAAACATTCAACAAACAAAGGCAACAACTTAAATGTCCCTGCGTCCCCACTGTAATGATCATGAACGTGTAGAGATATATGGAAGTAGTGGGATGCATAAACCTGATGAATAAGATATCGCGGCATTTGCAATGATGCTGCAAAGATTTGTTTGTGTGCATGTCTTCAGACGGAGAGGCAGAAACACATACAAAGACTACACATGCAGAAACATGTGTACACATATCATATTGTTCTAGTAAAATGCTACAATTCACAGAATATTACTAATACTAGTCACAAACAGCAGCAGCACAACTTCAAAAGTTTCCTGCTGAAAAACAAAAGTGAAAGCTTGCTGCCCACCTGCAGCAATTAAAATGCCTCTGAAAAGCAAATTCATTTCAACAAATTAGCCACATTACTGGCCACTGTGTAATCGCTGATGGCAATTAATAAGAAATTAGTCACAATCAGCCCTATATTAACATCTCACCCAGGGGCCGCGGCTGGAAATTAATAACCGGAGATTCATCTCTCTTACTGTCTTTCTGGCTCTCTCTCTCTGTCACACACACACACGCACGCACAGACACATGCACACACACCTTTGCCCACCTATATTGTTCATGAATCTCCTCTAAGACACAGATTTTTTCTATGTGGATTCTTTCATATGATCTGCAATCTGCTCATGTCAGCTAGCCAGCTTCCTCTTTACTGGGGTGTGAAAACCCCCTGAAAGACGTGTGTGTGTGTGTGTGTGTGTGTGTGTGTGTGTGTGTGTGTGTGTGTGTGTGTGTGTGTTTCTCACCAACACATGTGCTATGAACAGTTTTATACATTTGTATAGAGATATACCATACACTGTATATCTGTGTGTTGTTTACTCTATGTGTGTGTATGTGTGTGAGATAGAGAGAAGGAGAGAGAGAGAGAGAGAGGTGCTACACAAATGGGGAGGGGGCATCGGTGGAGACTGGGCCCGCCTCTAGGGGTCCTCACACCAATCAGCAAAGCACACCAAGAATCAATTAACACCAGTGGGAGGGGGCAGAGGGTACGGCACCACACACACACTTAGACACACACGCTGTTTGCACGCACACTGCCCACACACATGGTACTGTCTGAGGAGATATCCATCAGATCACACATTGTGCGATATGCCCAATGTGTGTGTGCGTGTACGTGTGTGTCTTTGAGCCTTGTGTGTACCCGTCCCGGTGTGCCCCGGTCTCTCATGGTGTGAGGTTGGGGAACAGATTGGGGGTCAGCAGGGGGGTCAGGCCAGGGTCACCCCCATCTGAGCCATGTGTGTGCGTGTATGTGTGTGTGTCATTCTCTACGTGTGTGTGTGTGTGTGTGTGTGTAGTATTGCCTGACCACAACTTCCAGGGCTCACTGGCAGGCAGAAGTGAATAAGATGGATGGTGTTGATTCATACTAGGAATTCATTGCTCCCCTTGAATCCATAGAGAATAAATACATCCACAGAAATTATGAAGCAAGGGACCAAAATGAGCATCTCGCATTTTATATTCCTCCTTCACTCTTTCACTCTCCGTGTCTCTCTCCAATTCTCCCTCTCTTTGTCTCTCTGGTGTGGGGACAGCTGCTGGTTACATGAAAACCATTCATCATTGCGTCTTTACCATAAAATTATTGACAGAGAGGAGGGCGAGGAGCTTTATTGGCTATATTTTACAAGGTTGGACAAAGAGAAAAAGTCCGGCATCTGTGGAAACATGAAAACTTGAATTAAGTAATAACAAAAGGCAGCCATGTTTTTGGGATGGTGCAGACGCCTAGCTGAAAAGGAGAGCAGGGAAGAGAGAGCAAGAAAGCGAGGCAAGACATTTCCGCCACAACAGACAAAACAGAACAGCCAAATAAAGTGATCAAAGAGTGTCTATAATTTGCCCATGAACGTTCCACTGCAAAACCCCACCTCTTTCCTCTTCCTCTCTCTCTCTCTCTACACATTGCCATCTCCATCTGTTAGCCCATTGCACTCGTCCATCCACTACCCACCCCACCCCTCCCTGCCTCGTTTCCTCTCCTTCTCTGCTCCTCTCTGGCCTTCCTACCCTCAGGGAGGTAAGGTGATCTCCCTGTGCTGGTGTAAGTGACTGGTATTAGTCTCCTTTTCTGTCTGTCTGTTTGATCCCGGCACTAATGACTCCACGGGGACTGGGGTCTGATAATGGGAAATCAATATAGAGAATAGCGCTCTGGAGTGGCCTCACTTAGCTCTCGCTCTTTCACGCCTCACAGCAAAGTGCCTCTGTGTTTTTTTGTGTGTGTGTGTGTGTGTGTGTGTGTGTGTGTGTGTGTGTGTGAGGAGGGTAGTGTGTGCACGTGTATCGAGGAAATCTGTGGTCTACTGACTGGTTCGTGTAAGTGTACGAAATATATAACTTTTTATTCTCGCGTTTTTTTTTATTCAAATAAAAGATGACTTGCACTCACTCTGCAGCTCATGAAACCAAATTAAAGTTACTGCAGATTTGACATTTTTGGGGTCATCTGGCAGTAATATGCATGTGCGTGCGGCTGTGAATACGTGAGCGTGTGTGCCTAATCGGTCACACTCCTGCGCCTGGGGCGAGACAGGTGGGGCTGGTGGCATGAGGCTGGTGCCCCCCCTCCACCCTGAGGGTCCAGAAGGCCCAGCAAAGCAGGGGGCTGGAGTAGCTCCCTCTGCCAGGCACCAGAGCACTATGGCTGGTGGCAGCTGGTCCTCTGTCCCTCCCTCCCCTCCTCCCCTGCGTGAGCGCCCCACGGGCAGGCAACAGGAGGGGTGAGGAGGTCAAGAGGCAGGAGAGAATGGGTGGAACGGCGGCGACATGCAGCATAATCGGCTTTTATGAAGCGGAGAGGACACAGACAGGGAGAGAGATGGGAAACACAGCTCTGACACAATGCGACTGACTACAAGCAGTAATGAATTAACACATTAGCGCCACAACCAGGGGCGTTTAGGAGCACTCAGCTGCTCTTAAACACGAACCCACACTGGCACGGTCTTTCTCTCTCACACACACATAAATCAGTCATAAGCAACAGCAAACACACTCACTTATTAATTACATCAGTCATTTTGTCGATGGCAGATCCCCCTGAAAGCCATTGAGTCTGATCACAGACTGAAAATGTCTCCACAAAAACAGAAATGTTTACTTAGCACTCAGAATAGATAAGACAGAGATTAACTTTTAAAAGTAAAACACACACACACACACACACAAAAGGCAAGACAATGCTATGGGAATCCTTTTGCCCAAACTCAAGCCATGTGTTCAATTATCATCAGCCCCAAATGATCCCCATTAATGCTTTAACTCTTTCTCTCACATCTCCATCTCAGCCATCCATCCATCCTGGGTTGTTGGGTTTTTTTTGCTCTCCGCTCTCCGTCCATCCCTATAATTCACGTCTGTGCGGTTACTTACTTCCCTTTCTCACTCTCTTCCTCCTCCTCTCTCTCCCTCCCTCCCTGACTTTTAACCAGCGTGAAGAGGCAGCCATGCATTCAACCATCAGACAGGCTTACATGGTCTACCCTCATACACGCACACACAGAGTCAAAGCATATTGTTCCTCAATGTTCACTGAAACAAATATCCACCATATCAGGGCATCTTTATGTGGTTAAATGTGCATCCTGATACTTGCAGAAAGAAAAAGCTTACATGACTGATTTGTATACAAAAAGATCTAACTGAAAGTCTCTCTACTGGTTGCTGTTTGTCTCCATGTGAAGAATATATCAAATAATCCACCACAACATTTTTAATAATCAGCTGCTACAACATTTAAAAAGCAACATTTTTGCTGACATGACTTATCTGTGCTCAAGAAGAGAACCTTTGGAGATGACAGCCTTCGTATTTGGCAATTAAAATCCTTTACAGATCTACAGAGCTATATAATTGACATTCACAGTGACATTTTACATGGTTTATCTGCTTTTTAAATGTCTGACGGATAAATTGTGTCCACATGGTGCACAGAGCGGCGGTCCAATGACAGCCCAGGGATGATGATGGCCCTGACCAGTCCCTGATGGGGGATCCCATTCCTCTCTCCTCATCCAACAATCCCACTGAGCATGTCAATAAGA